>JAQZBX010076627.1:0-14389 GCA_029593785.1 Cabassous unicinctus | reverse complement strand
GCCTCCTTGTGAGGGCAGGCCGGCTCACGTGGCGCCGTGGGCTGAGGCGGCAAGACCTCACAGCAAGGGGGAGATAAGCAGACACAGAGAAGACACGCAGTGAATGGACACAGCAGCACAAGCAGCAAGGGGGGGATAAATAAAATAAAATAAATAAATCTTTAAAAAAAAAGAAAAAAAGAATGTGTCGCTAAAAATAGTTTATTCGAGGTTCCAAGTGCCTGAGAGAGCTTGTTGACTGGTGGGAAGCTAGGTGGCACACTAGCTGTTTTATGTATTTCTAAGAATTTTCTCTGGTTCCAGTTTCTCCAGAGAGGAATTCTCAATTTATGGGTGCATTCTGGGGACTGGACAAAGAAAGGATTCTGGAGAGCCTCACTGTACGGTGACACAGGCTTCTACTTGACCCACCTAGATTTATTGGAGCACCTCATTCTCACACTGCTAACTTGGTTACCTCTCCTCTGTGAGCTTTCAATTTTAATATATCATAGTTAAACATTACAGATGTCTTCTAGTTTCAGTAAAGATTTGAATTATATTTTCGTTTCTTATTTCTCCTGGATATTTGGGAGTGATTCCCACAAAGAGAAGGGAGCAGAAAACTACCCTGTCATCTCAATTCTGGAAAGTCCTATTCTATTGTTTAATATTTGTCTCTACATTTGATTCATTCTTTTCACTTAAGTAGATTTATTCAAAAAAAAAGAAACTTCATATCACCATTGCAAATGGAAAACCAAAAAGGAACTATACAAATTTAAAGACCACCAAAGAATAATATTATTAATACTAGCCAGATACTGTTGCTTGCTGAAGATTCTGGGCCTAGGGTCTGCTCTCTCGTGAAGAGATAGGTTAGCAAGTGTTAGAAAGATGTTAAAGACTTATTAACATCAAATGGAAACTTTTTCCCTTTGTTGACCAAATAAACCATAAAAAATAATTGAAAATAGGAATAACTGACCCAGTCTGTAATTCCAGGTTATTAAACCTTATCTCTTCCCACCCCAACATCCCTACCCCTACCCCTGCAAATCTTTGCACAGCTGATTTGTTGTCCTTGTTCAGGTTTCAGCTCATATTTGGTCATCTCAGAGAGGATCTGACTATTCCCGCTAAAAGAATCCCTAGTCATACCCCACTATTCTGTTTTATTTAATTCATAGCACTTGTTGCCATCTCAAATGACTATTTGTTTACTTGTTTATGTTCTGTTCTTTCCACAACCCTGCTAGAATGCAAGCTCCACGAGCACAGGGACTTTGTCCATACCATTTATCCCAATGCCTAAACCAAAGATTGGCACATAGCAGATGCTCAATTAGTATTTATTCTATGAATGAATAATGCATAAATACAAAAATAAGAAATGGCCCTACTTTGCTATTCAGTTTCAGTCTTTCACATATTCTCTCTCTCGCTCTGTTTCTCTCTCCCTTCCCTCTTCTTTCCCCTTGACCATCAGGTCTCAACTACCAAACCCTCTCCATGTGATGCAAAGAAAAGCAATTCTTAAATGGCAGCTGAAACTAGCTGAAATGTGCTGATGTAGTTCACACTGCCTCTCGTCTCTCCTGAGGGTAGCATCCCACAGGCACAGGCTGGTCAACTAGGTGGAAATGCTTCCATCTTAAAAGAGAGAGTGAGTAAGAGGATTTAAAGGCCCAAAGGAATTTTGGGCTGACATGAGTATAATTAATTTTGTCACGAGACAAAATGGACAGAAAACAAACACCATTAAGAGTCAAGTTTTCATGCTGCCATACCATCAAATCAATTCAGGGAAAACAGTGAACCAATATGTTTCATTTTTCCCTCATAGTTTTTGTTGTTGTTTTTTTTAAATGAAACTAACATGAACAAGTAGAGAGGTCACATGAAAATTCAGATTTCCAGTTACTTTTACTGTAGAGATGACCCAACTACACTGGACCAGCATTCCCAGATGGAAACAACCATAGGAGCTGAATAGCGTCCACCCCTTCAGCGGGGCATGGGATCTCCAGCTGATGCCAGCCCTGTTAAGCATTTGAGTCCTGACAGTGGGACCAGAGCTTAAGGACTAGGTCTTACTCCTTTCCACATTCTCTTCAAGACTGAACTCGGCACCAGACGCACTGAAGGTGCTCAATAATTATTAAATACCTGGATAAAGTTATTGCCCCTTTGCATTTTTTCACTTTATAACCAATCTATTGACTCTCATGTACCTATATCTCTATGAAAATTTTAGATTTCTCAATATGAGTTCCCCTTAATCAATAAGATACCCCCCTAAGTTTGTTTACAATCAACTTCTTCCAGTAATGAAATAGTCATGATTTTTAAAAAAGATTTAAACAATTACTCCATGTTTCCATAACCAGACTGACAAGAACTTAAATATGCTGGAAGCCATTCCCACAGCAGAAAGTACTGTGTTTCCTCCCTTATGAAAAAACATAGAACTTTTTGTAAAATAAGGTAAGTGTCTGTCCTCACCCATAAAACACTGCATTTGGTGGTCAGAGGCTCTCCCAGGCAATGAAGACATGTGGCCAGACAATGGCATTTCCATGGTGACTGCAAGTGGCTCTGGATTTTGTGTGCACTAGGGCAGGCCACCTCCTCTCTAAATGAATAAATAGAAGGTCATATTGACTTGAAGAGGTGGATAAGAAGGAATAACTGCAGGTGATTACAGTGCTTTTTTGAACATTTGCCAGAGAGACAATGTTCCACCATCTATCTCCAGTAGAATAAGTTCCAACTCTTAAGATCGCGTGCAAATTTCTCTAAGGTAATTTTAAAGAACGATGACTTGGCAAACATCAGGAAATGTCAGAGTTTTTCTTTAATTAAACAGTTCTCCTGGAGGTGAATTTGTTCACTGTTCTTCTGAATATTGAGCTGTGTCAGGAAGACTTGTCTCTACACTGGTACTTTGTGATTGTAGGGTCTGTAATAAGGCATAACAGCTAAACTAATAATAGCCAGTGAAGTTATGCAGGTGATGGACCCTTATATATAAATAAGAGCCAGTTCAAAGTAATCCTGTGAATAATCTCATTCTTGCTCAGTTGCCTCTTTGAGTGGGAGAGGAAAGGATGTGGTTATGATTTACCAGGAATTGCACATAACCCAAAGCCCAGTTTATCCCTCCAAAATATGCACTGAGTAATGGTTCCCAATTTACTATCTAGTACTATAGAGCTTAACTTCCTTGCCAAATTCTTTAGGGTTAGTCAAAACTTGGGTTCACCCATGAGAGTGTGGCATTCACATATATCTTAAGAAAACAAAATTTTGAAAACCAATGTCCTTTTTCATAGTGGCAAAGCATTATGCCAATTATCTTTTTTTTTACATTATCCATTATGTTGTCTGTCTTTATGTAAGAATCCATGAAATAAATTCCTCTGAGAATTTAGTATCAGGGAAAAATATTTCTCTCCAGATAAACATATATGATCAGATCATGAGGTGAATCACAAAGGTCAGCTTCTTGGTCTTTTAACTCTGTCTGCCAGCAAGCTTGAAGTTTCAAATTTATTAACCCCTCACAGTTGAATGTAGTGAAATGAACACTAAATTAGGAACCTAAAGAGCTGGCTTTAAGACCTCACTTTATCACTTGTAAGTTACATGTGTCTTGATGATTTTACATAACCTATCTGAGCCTGTTTCCACATCTGTCTAATGATAATAATAGCATCTGCAGACATTTTGGGTTTGGCAGACATTCTAGATTGTTCACCCAACACTCATCTGTCTACTTTTTGTCTTGATAATAGAAGTCTTATATTGTTTGGGCTTCCATTGGTGATGTGTCCAGGAAAGGTAGGCCCAACCTGAGTGAATGAATTGGTCCAAGCCAAATGTGATAAACCCATTCTCTTTCCCCTTGGATTACTTTAGAGGTAGACATGTGACCCATTTATGGTGAGTGGGTCATAATAAGAAGACTTCTGGGAATTCCAGGGAAAGATTTTCACCATGAGAGTTAAGTAGGGAGAAAATCAACTCCATCTCCCTATCCCCAAGCCACCCCTATTTTGGATGAAGTTCTGTGAGGATGTGAGAGCTGGAGCTGTGGCAGCAATCTTGGAACTATTAGGAGAAGCCAAGATATTTGTGGCAGTGCCATCTCTGAAATTAAGGAAATGTTGACTAACCAATCCTGGAAATAGTTGCTCTGGGCTTCTTGTTATATGGACAACAAATGTCCTTACATTTTAAATCATTGATAGTAGAGTATTCTACTTCTTGAAGCCAAAATTAGCTGTTGAAGCTACTTTGAATAATGTACATTGATACATTATGAAAAATTTTATATATAAAATGCTATGATAATTATTATGTTTATTCCAGGTATATCTATTTCTCCTTTCTCCAAAAGATTCTTGTTTTCCCTGTCTTGTTTTAAGTGATCAGCCCTATTAATTATTATTTTTATTATTGCTATTATTATATAGGATAGCTACTATTCATTGACTACCATGAGCTTGGCATCATGTGAGGTGCTTTATATATACTATCTCATTTAACCAACACCCTGTGAGGAAGATACCATCATTATCCCTATTTATAAATGAGTAGAATGAAACTCAGAGAGGTGAGAGAACTTCCCAAGGCCACACCAGTAGCAAGTGGCAATACTGAAACATGAACTCTAGTCAAAATGATACCAGAGGTTATGCACATAACTGGAGTCTCAATACCGCTCATTTGGGAGAATGCACAGGGAGGTAAATGACAAGCCCGTCAATCTATCAACAGGAAGTATACTTATTAGACACCAAACATATGAATGATTCGCCCAACCACTTTAAGAAGGCTCTGCCTGTCCGACTTTGGACTTTTGCCATGTCAGACACTGGAGATTCTTACCACCATTCTTCTACCATTAAAAGCTGGCTGGCAACTGAGAAGGTCAGACAGTACCTGTGAGAGAGGAAGAGAGAAATTCAGACTTCTCCAAAAGCAAAAAGGAAAAAAAGAGAGAGAGAGAGAAAGCAAATCAAATTCATCATTTTCTCGCAAGCTCCAAACATTACAATACAAATCTCGGAGTCGGTTAAGGTCAGCTGGCAGTGAACAGCATCTCCGCTCTGCTGACATCAGGGCGATTGTTCTCGTGCATAGCTGATGAGCCCACCTGGTGTACAGGGCTGTCAAGAATGTATCAATTAACTCCAATACCCACTGACTTAACAAGAAACCCTTATCGTAAGCGGGATGACACCAGCACTTTCAAGAAGGTGCGGAGAGAGAACGGTTTTCCATCAGGCTCATCTGAATGAGAAATACCTCCCCAAAGAAATGCTTACTTTTCAGCATGTTAGACTCCATTTCGACAGATGAAAAGGCAAAAAACGGGAATCATATTGAATGGGTTTGATATTGTCTGCGTTCTCCTCTTAAAGGGTGCTGTCACTTGGTCATCAACTCTCCTCAAGCAGAGTCACCTGTCATTAAAATACAGGAAGACAGAGACTGGGGGAAGCTGAGGCTCAGAAGCTCTAAGCAGAGGTGGTGGACAAGATCTAGATTCATTTCTCTAAAACAAACGTCAGGCCCCGCGCTCAGCAGCATGGTCCCGTGCAGAGAGGGCTTAGAAGCAGAAAGAAGACCAAAGGCCTGTTCAGGGCTGAGGGGAATAGTCAGGAGTTGGTGGTGGCAGCTTCCAAGGTGGCAAGAGAGAAAGGCAGCGTCCAGTGGTACCAGCTCTTGTCCTGGGCAATGGTGCTTGTGTGGGGGATAATCTCCTCCGAATTTGATAAAATTGAGGGTATGGGCAGAACCTGGCTTTGGTGAGAAGGAGAGTAGCTAGGCTCTAGATGGATTGGAGGGAAACACCCTTAAACAAGTCCAAAAACAGATCTTTCCACCTGTTTCTTATTACCAGGGTCTGTTAGTCAAGCATCATGGTTTTGTGAGAAGACCCCTCTTACCTTGAGGTGACAAGCCCTAGTCCCCTCCCCCACCCAGCTTTTGCACCACACCTACCCTAATCCTTCCAGTTCTTACCACAGCCAACATCTGACAGGGGCTGTTCCGGCTCGGCCATCTTCCACCCCACGTTGGCCATTCACTGTCCCGGCGGTGAGCATGGCTGGGGCACTGTGGGGCACCAGGGCCCAGAGTGTTTAAAGTTGCTTCTGCCATCCCCTGTTCAGGTCAAGCAAGCAAAGGAGCTCTTGTGAGTAATTCATAAAGTGCCTGTACTCGGAGGTATTGCACAATCTCATTACCATTAATTTTTGCATATTTAACTACAGTTTTTAATTAGATGGTATTTTATTATTCATGCACATAATTTGAGCCCAAGTCAGCCTGCTCTCTTGGAGGAAAGGAAAAAAGGAGGGGGGGGGGCACTGATTCTTCTGAATTGAAAGTTGGCATTGGTGTTCCATCTCGACTGGAGAGTGAGCGTGGCAGACTGCAAGTCTTTAATGGTTCTCTTTTAATTTCACTAATAGCTATCATGTTATGTACCTTTATAAATTTGTTCAATCCAGAGTGCTGGGAGTTGTCTCTGTATGCAGTAACTGTAAATAGTTTGCTCTGTTTGGTTTGCTCATACAAACTGTTTGCTCAGGCTCCTTGATGTATTATTAAATGGGTAATGGGCCCCTGGGAAACCATCTAGTTATATGCCTTCATTTGCAGAATAAACCATGCGTTGTTTTCATCTTTACTCATGATTGTTAATGGCACCGATGATGAGATGGGTGGGTTTTTTTTCCCCCACTGCCTTTATCAGCACTGTTTTATTATGCAGGCAAAATGGCCAGGCTGCTGATTTTGTTTAAGGTTTTCAATTAGTCATTTGACTGAACACATCTGTGCTGGCATCCACCCAGAGCTGGACTGCAGCTATTACCGGTTTACACCTGCTGAACCATGGCCATCAACGCGGATGGGAATAAACCTAAATTGGCCTTTTAGATATGGTTGAAAAGTTGTAATGTTGCAATGTTTTAGAGGAGTGTCAGAAGGTGCAAACTTTTCCGCCTTAAGGCCTAAGAACCTGCCATGATATTCCACTCCACTCAAATGACTCACTTTTAGGCTGGTTATTAATATCTGTTTACCATTCTGCGGCCCCGATGACTTAATCAGCTGACGTTAAGTAGATAAGATTAGGTTTGTACTGCAGCAGGGAATGGTCGAGGTTTAATTGTGTTGGTAAACAGAACACAGTGGCTGCTTTGGAATCTCTGCAGATGCCTCGGAATTATTCAGCAGCAGTTTGGAACGTGACTCCTACATCTTCGACTGAAATGAAAATTGCTTCATGGCAGAGCAGTGACATCCGTGCTGGAACTGGAGGCAAGGTATGGCTTTGATTCTCTGAAGAATCTTTCATTTATCAAGGAGGAAGAAGACCTAGCAAAGTTTTGCAAAATAAAAATGCAATCACCTCATAGCTGGGTGCCCATAGTTTTCCAAAAAAAAACCTGCCAATTGCTAAATATCAAGAAATCCTCTTCACTGGTCCCCAGGACCTCCAAGAGGCAAGAGGCTAGGCTTCAGGCGGGTAAGCGGGTCACTGAGAAAGCGCTAACGTTTGGATACTAGGGTGCAGGGATGTTTGCGGAAGCAGCAGCATTTCTGTTGGACCCAACCGAGGGGCTGGGGACTGGAATAAAAACATTTTCCTCACTGTGGGAAAATCCTGAAGAACGTTTCAGACCCTCAGGATGAAAAAAGATATTGCACGGCAGCAGGAACGGAGGTGTTTGCCCTGACACCAGTTTTGCCCCAAGGGATCAGCTTTTGTTAGCTTCACCATGGCTGCCCCAATGTGTGGCGAGGATGCTTACTCCTAATAAGCATCACTGCCTCCTCCCATGCTGGACCTTTAAAACCCGGCTTTTCTGGGAAAGGTCCGTTTCTTTATTACCCCTTTCCCTTTATCATTTCTCTAACCCTTTTCCTGACTACAAGGTGAGCTTAACTAGTTTGTGAGCAAGTAAGGATCAAATCTACGACTTGGTTCATATCAGTCTTTGTTTCGGGTTTTTGCTTTGTTTTGTTTTATCTTCCCAATTAATATCTGAGGCAGATCCAAGCTATGGGTAATCAACACTATCATCATCATCACCTCATCCCATCTCACATTTGTGGAGCACTATGTAGCAATACTATCTAACAACCGTTGTGTCACAAACACTATCCTAGGAGACTCGTGGGAATTGACTCCTTTAATCTTCATAACAACCCTATGAGCAAGGTGCTATGACTACTACCCCCATTTCACAGATGAGGAAACTAAGGCACAGCGAGATCGAGAAAATTGCCTAAGATCATACTGTGAATAAATGAATGGTTTCTAACCATAAAGCTCTTCTACCTCTTAGAGTTAGAAAGAGCTTCTCAAGCCAAAGGTTTGCAGTAACAAGCTGAGATCTTGCTGGAAGGGTTCCATGAGTTGGAATCTTCTTTTCATTCACTCTTATTTAGGTTGCTTCCAATTTTTCCAATGTTGTAATGAACATGCTTTTACCCATCTCCTTGGGCATGCATGGACATAATTCGAAGTGGATTTGCACAATCATAGGACATGTGCACTTGAAATTTTATGAAATACTGCCAAATCACCTTCAAAGAGGGTTGAGCCAATTTAAAACACCCACCAGCCAGGTATGAAGGTATATTTACCCACCTCCTTTCCAACATTTTGGTATTATCAAACTCTAAATTTTGCCAATCAAAACACATTTTAGGGGAGCACATGTAGTTCAAGTGGTTGAGTACCTGCTTCCCATGTACGAGGTCCCGAGTTCGATCCTCAATACTTCCTAAAAACAAAAACAAACAAACAAATGAAAACAACAACTCTCATTGGGGAGCAGATGTAGCTTAGTGGTTGACCACCTGCTTCCCATGTCCTGGATTCAATCCCTGGTAACTCAAAACAAAAAAAAAACCAACACATATTTTAAAAGTTGCCCCTAAGCTCTTTAAAATACAAGTTCTTTCTCCTGTGATTGCATAGATCCATTACCAGAGTAACTAGTTATACAGCAGCGTTTTTTGTGGGGTTTTTTGCCTCAAAATTGTAGCAATAGCATGTTAAATTGAGAGGTGGTATAATAGTTAAGTGCGCTGGCTCTGGAGTTAGACTTCCTGGGTTGAAAATTGGGATCCCCATCTCCTAGCTGTGACACCTTGGAAAGTGTCCCTTCCTACATCTCAATTTCCTCATCTGTAAAGTGGGAATACCCAGAGTAGCAATCTCATAAGGTTTAAATAAATGATTCATTTAAATGATAAGAGTATGCATAACAAGTGCCCAGCTTATAAGAAGTGTTTGACAAGTTTTGTCCATCATGAACTCTGTCCAACAACTAGCCCTAATAGGCGAGTGAACAGAGAAAGTGTTTCTGCTTCTTAGTTTAGATTTCTTTTTACAGTACCTTTTTTTTAAAAGGCCATGGCATCTGAAACCATTATGGTCGTTGGTCCCAACCCTTTCCAGTAACCCTGTGCAACCTTAAAAGAAGGTCAATGCCTTCTTTTAATACCCAGGGCCCATTCTGGTGCTTGGCACATAGGGATGCTCAGTAAGTGACAGCTAGATGGGCAGGCAGACAGACAAGTCATGCCTCATTGGTCTCAAGAGGGAAAATTGTGCATTTGTTCAAAATGCAAGTGCCCAGGCCCCATGGGAGAGCCACTGAATCAGAATCTCTTGGGTGGAGCCCTGGAATCTGCATTTTAAACAGCTTTCCAGGCGATTCTTGGCACAGAAAAGCCTTGGGCATGAGATGCTAGACCGTCCTGCTTCTAGACAAAGTTATTTCCACCACCTGGCACAGTTTTCCTTATGCATAGTTGGTATTCAATAAATATTTGTTAATTGAATAAATGAACCATCACCATCACAGGTGAGAGTTACGGGATTTTCATGCTTATGTGGCCCCAAGAAATGGATGCTCATCAGACTCTTTCTGCCGCAGCATCTGTGGTGTGGATCCCAGCAATGCCATGCTGGGCTCACAAGAGTAGGAGGCAGAGGTCCCCTGTGGCAATCTTCTCCTGCTCCTCTAGCCAGCCTCAGGCCATCTGCTGTCACCCAACACTCAGAAATGACTTCCTGCAAACCCCTGGGATTCCAAGTTTCACAGATACCATTAAGCATGCTGGAGGGCAATTTGTTTGGAGTCCAAGGTCAAGCCCACCTCCACGGCTGCCCTATCACCCCACTTGGCCTCATGGGACTTCTGGAATTGAAGATTGCAGCCTGCAGCCTGCCTGGACCTCACGATCTGGCAGCAATTCCTGCTTCACTGACCTCCTCCTTCTGACCACCACTTACATCCTGGCTTGATTTTCATCATGAGCATAATTCCTGCTCGCCCCTCTCTCAGGTCCAGCCCACAGCAATACCCCTGGCTTCCCCCCAGGCCCTGACTTCTCTTGGGTGGGGGTGGAAAGGAAGAGTTGAGCTCCCAAGAACTGAGTCACAGTGTAGGACATTCCAATAAAAGGAACACAGGACTCAGAACCACAAAGTGCTCATTATACATTTGGTGACAGAAGGTAATGTTGGCTAAGCTATATATTTTTTTTAATCATGATTTTGCTTTATAAACATTATTTCCAGTGTTGGAAGAAGCAACAGTCATCTCTTGAAGCTGCTTTGAAAATATTGAGGATTTCTGGGCTGTGTTCAAATGAACATCAAATGGACGTTTTCAAGGACGGTTGGCGTTGACGGAGTCCTTTCTCGTGCCAGGCAGAGCAGTAAGCATTGTATGCGTATTAACTCATTGAATCTTTACAGCGACCCCATATGGCTGGTATCCATTTTACAGAAGTAAGAGAACAGTTAAGTCTGTCACTCTGGGCCAAATAGATTACAGGGGCAGAGTCTAGATTCGAACCCAGGACTCCTGGCTCAGGTATACCACAGATTACAGTGGAAGCCACAGACTGCCGGTTTCCTTGTATGCCCTTCAATCCCTGCCTTACAAGGTAAACGTTCCCAGAGCAGAGCAGCAGAGACACAAACAGGCTGTCCTTTTTGGGAAGGGAGGCCAGACCGGTTGGACCGGCCGGGTTGGAAAATTCTCTGGCCATTCCGCACAGGGACTGTGGAAGGCACAATGGGAAGGGAATTCCCAGCCCACAGCAGCCCCTTGCTTCAGCCTCCATCTGTGTCGCGGCTCCGCAGAGGGCCTCCGGTGCCGAGATGGCCACCTTCTCCCCACGCAGACCCCATATTGGCCGCGAACGCCTGGGTCCAGGGAGCCGCCTTCTCTCCGTGTGGTAGTCGGAATTTTGCATCCCCAGCAGATGAAAGCAGGGGGCCCGACAAAGGGAAAATGAAATTTCCCTTGAGCTATTTGCCCTGGCTGACTAACCCGAACCTTCCTTCTCAGGATGAAGAAGAGCTCTGATGTTCTGATGTTGAAAGCATCAAAGGCTGATCCCCTCAGCTGAGCAGTGACACACAGTGACTTGGCAGGGACTCGGGAGCTCCTGCCAGTGCCCTCTCCAAAGCCCAGACCCTCCAAATCAAGCCTGCGTTATTTGCAGCCCATAATCCCCTAGTTAGACTGGGGCCACCTGGGCTATTCCTTGGCTTGAGTTTAGCCTGCCTTCTCTGCGTCCTCCTGCTCCTCCGCTGCCTTCTCCACCCACGATGCCATCCTCCTGCCTCTACACCTCTAACAGGGGCCCAAGCGCTGTCCTTCTCTAACCCCCTCTCAGCACCATCTGAGAAGTTCAAAGCCCAGTGGAAGGAGAGCCTCTAGAAATAACATCAGCTTCCAGAAGGCTTGACAACGTGCTTTCTAGAAAGTATTTTTCTCAACAGTCTTCTCTTTTTTTCTGGTGGCAGGAGTGATCCGTGTTCACTGTTGGCATTTCAACAATTCGGAAAAGTCTAAAGAAGAAAGTAGAAATTGCTGCGGAGCCCATCACGGAGAGAGCCCCGCTAGAGTAGCCTACCCACGACGCTGTGCCTGACTACCCAACAGCCTGGCGCCAGCGCGCTACCTAACTCAGACGGCACCTTTAGGTGGTCTGTAACCTGCACTCCCATCTCCGCAGGATCATGGTCACCTTTAAGGGCTTTCTGAAAGATATCTCTTGCAGTTAAAGGTAAATTCGGAAACCCTTCCAATTCTTCCCTTAAAACACAATAGCTTCACGCTGGTGACAGTGCAGCGCTCGCTTCGAGCTCTGCTTTAAAGCTGAATTGAACACGGAGAAGATGGCTGAGAACCAACTTCAGGCAGCCACAAGCAGCTTTGTGAGAGGAGAGCCTCTCTTCACAATTTTCATAAAGCCAAAGCGTGACCCCTTCCTTTGTTTTTAGAAATTAATAAAGCTTTTCCAACACACTGCCCTCTGCCACTGCAGTGAACAGTCAAATCACGCTTTTTATTCCCAGCTCACCACGTCAAGTAAATAGAAGCTTACAGCATAGACCAGGGAACGATAAGCAATTCCCACGGCAGCGAATTCTTAATATATAAATTCATCCGGCAGCAGTTTAGTATCAACTGGCAAAATCAGGAACAATGGGAAGCAGCCAGGCCTGGCTCTGACGAGGTCAACCATCAAGGTTATCTATATTCAATTACTGGTATCTACAAACTTGCATAGCTGTCAGCTGGTCAGAGCCCAAATGAAAACTCACCATGCACTCAGAAAGCAAATATAGTTTCCAAGGAGAGCCTCAAATTAGCTCCGTGAATGACTTGGCTTCAAACGCACACACGAGAAATCAGCCTTTGGGGACGTTGATGCCGGCAGCGCCTCAACGTCTAAATTTGGGCATCATCTTATAAATCGCAGTTCCTGAAGTAGGAAAGGACTGGAATTGCTCCTTAACCCTCGACGACGATAAATTATACCACTTAACAATAGATAAACTTAAGACACTTTTCCTGTACCGCGAACCTATTGTGAGGTAACTGCTAATCTCCACCATCATTCCTCTCCCGTCGGTACCACTAAAGACCTGTCGGTGATGAGGAGACACAATCATTTGTTTTCTAACTCCTCCTCTGGAACCATATATCATGTGCGGAAACAAAGCTCACCAGCAACAGATACGTATCTCTTTCCTTTATCAGAGTTCCTCTTGCCATCAGGAGTGATGCGAGTTTGCAGGGCGAGAGATACTTCCAGAACCCGGTAAGGGGACAAATCTCCCTCCCAGGGGCCGCTCTAGGTGTAGGATTTTAAGGGAGGAGAAAGGGGGTAACTGCTGGAGAGCTTTCTGTTCACCGCCTCCAACAGCGGCCAAAATCACACCCTCCTCCTTCCTGGCAGGTGCCTTTCAAATCCAGGCCCCATTTCCAGGTCGCCATGGAGATTTACCGACTCTGCATGTCAGGGTTAATCAATGCCGAGGTAATTTTGAGAATAGCTTGGGGAGGCCATAAATCGTGGGCCTGTTACGGTCTAGATGTCTTTGATTTTCTCTCTGGGCCAGTCGTGTTGGAGTCGCTACTCTCTGTCATCCACTCTACTCTTTCTCCACTATCTGACATCTTTGTGGTCTCGAGGCTCCTCCTCAACCCAAGGATGAGCCCCTTCCAGTTCCCTCCCAAGCCTGGCATACCAGCTATGGGATCATGTAGTCCATTTGAGCTACAAAGTGAAGGGCTTTACATTCACCAGGGGCCTCTATTTAGAGTAATAAGACCAGGCTTCACAACAAGGTAAAATGTGATTATCTTATAAGATGTCTCTTAACACAGGGTTGATACAGGGAGGGAAAAGCCCAAGAGAGCAGTGTTGATCCTGACTTTGAGTCAGGCCCAGGACACCCTCCAACTACCACCCCGGGTTCTGGATCTACCTAGAAAGAGTCACCCCATGTACAACTGTGCAAATTGCACACTGTTCAAGAGATCCTATCTAAGGGGGTGCCCAGTCACATCAGAGCTTTTACAGATTTCTATATTTATCATGACAATTTTATGGGAGATGATGATAATATATTTTGTTCAAACAAAATCAGTACAGAAACTTTTCTGACAGATGAAAGTAGAGTATCTTGAGAAAGGGACACTTTCTTTACTTGGTACAGAGGTGTCAGGTGGGTTAGTGGCAGTCCTACACCAAGGGACCTACTTCTTATCCCTGAAGTCTACATGGGCACTTATGTCGTAGATGCCCTTCAACATGTCAGGAAGAAAGACTCAGGTTGTTAGAGTGAGATGATTTGTCCCTGGGTCTCTCTCCTCCCACTGGGATTGCCTTGTCCACCCCCAGTGCCTCTCTCAGGAAGGCACCAACACATGTTTGTGGAAGGAAGGAAGGAAGGAAGCGAGGGAGAGAAAGAGAGAGAGAGAAGGAAGGGAGGGAGGGAGGGAGGGAGGAAGAGAGAGAGAAAGAAAGAAAGAAAAAGAAAGAGAGAGAGAGAGAGAGAAAGAAA
>JAQZBX010076625.1:0-14398 GCA_029593785.1 Cabassous unicinctus | reverse complement strand
AAGAGAAAAAGAAGGGAAAAAAGAAAAGGGGGAAGAAGAAGAAGAGGAGGGGGAGAATGAAGAAGGACAAAAGGGAGAGGAAGGGGAAGAAGAGGGGAAGAGAAAGGGAGACAAGGAAGAGGAGAAGAGGAAGAAGAAGAAACAAAACAAAATGAAAGAAAAATTAAAAATCTGGGGAAGTATTTTGGAGAAATGATTCTCCATAGCACATGAATTTGGACTTTGCCCACATTTAATTTTAATCTTATTGGAGAAAATGCTTCAGATAATATAAAAGTGACAAATTTTGCTTCATTGCCCACATTCCTGTCTCTTTTATCTGTCATTTTAGCTTTCTGTTATGTAGAGCCAGTCTACTTTTCAAGTCTTATCTTCTAGCATTTTGGGCAAAATTATTGAAAACAGACTTATAATCTATGTCATTTTTAGGTATCATTTTTTGTCTCACCTCTGAATTGCAATACAGCTTCAACTTCATAGTCCAGAAGCAGCCATCTAATTTATCTTCCAGGAACCCTTTGAATAATTTGGTTAGAATCTCATTCCTTTATTAAACAGTTTTCTGCTTGAAATACCTTCACTATCTCGATTTCCTGCAATGAAATTGATGGGCTCACATACTCCAACTGCAGTCTGAAAATCAATATGTAGTTATTAGAAATCCCAAACACTCCTTCAGTCCTCCCTTTTGGAGGATATAAAGCCTGAAATGGCAAATGTAATTCTGCCACATATATTGTTTTAACATCTAAATTATATGCAGGAATTCTCATTTACTCTACTATTCTTTGGAATTCTTTACCAGAAAAATACCTTGAAAGATAGATTAATAAAAATAATGGATATAGTTGAGAAATGCATTCATTTCACATACAAATATGTATTACTTGAGTTTAGGAAATAATTTCATGATAATATCTCCATGTATTAAAAATGTTTATAATGTAAACTTTGAAAATTTTTATTCATTCATAAAAACATTTTGAATTTCTGTACAAACAAAAAAAGTGCTTCTTTTAGACCAATTTAAAAAGATGACTAACTTGTGTTAGAGAGGATGAATCCAGTTTGTATTGAAAGTATATTTCATATGAAAACAATTTTGCTGTTAATTCCCTTACTATGGGTAAATTATTTTCAAAAGTGATTTATTCACCCTAAATAAAATGTAATAAGCTCACAGATTCATAAATGCTGATAACTTTCTCTCTTAAAATATAATTTACCTCTACAATGAGGGAATGAGTTTTTGTTACTGTTTTATATTAGCTAAAGCAAGACTTAAAACTAAAGGTTTTATCAAAATCTACATAAAAGAACATGAAAATCCAGAAGGCTTGGGTAATGATTTCTAATCACACACACAAACACACATACATGTCCCAGACACATGTAAAAAAATGATCCTGATAAAGATTGTCAATGTTTTTCTCACTCATGGAGTATGGCATATAGTACTGAGATAATAGTAAGATATGCTCCATTTTAAATCAAACTCCAGCTCTTTGAGAAGCAGTATGGATTAGAGATAAACCACCTGGGTTTAATATTCCAGGTCCAACACTTACTAGCTCTGTTATATTGGGCAATTTACTTACCTTTTATATGCCTCACTTTCTCCATCTATAAAGTAGGATAATATTCTCCATCTATAAAGTAGGATAATATTTGTATCAATATATTTATAGTTGTTAAGAATAAATGAGTTATTAATATCCATAAATGTTATGACTACTTAATCTTTTTCATTGTCAGTTCACCTCTTCCAAGAGGTCTTCCCAGATTACCTCAGCTCACACTGATTTCCCTTTTACTGGAAGTAGTATTTATTTATATTAAATATATAGTACTTGGGATTTTTCGCTTGATCTTCGCCAAAAGGCCGAGAAGCGATAGTACCTGGGATTTTAATACAACTTTCTGTATGAATAATATAAACTTTGGTAATGAAGGCCTAGACCTAATGAGGTATAAACCTCATACCACATATATGGATATTTCTTATCTTTGGCTCAATACTTAAAAGAGCTTGGCAGTTAGTTGCTATTGTTGGATAAAATCGTATAACTAAAACTCTATGAAGACTAAAATTGCAATGGAAAATCACTGACTACTGGCCAGAAAATTACAGTGTAGGGTAAAACGGTGATGAATAATAATATCTATATTTTGCCTCCTTAGTGTGGTGACATTTATGGGAAAAGCAACCTTTTCCAGTCTTCCATTTTTTAATTCATTCAATTAATAAGTTTAGTCTGGTGAAATGAAATTATGCAGTGCAAGAAATAAGTATCAGTGGTTTATTATTAATTAATGTGTCAGTTCTTTGTGTTTAGTACTTTATATTTGGATTGAATGCAAAATATGTAAAATATTTAAATGACCAATAATGAAGAATGCAGTTTCCATGACAACTAATAAAAACCATATAGGAGCATGGATAACATATCATCTAATCCAATAAAAATATCCTTCATATATATTTTCCCTTTTCCTCTGTGGTATTCAATACTCCTCAAGACAGATGTTGTCTCTCATTAGAACATTATTTTACAAAGATATTGTTAAGTAAATAAAATAATTATTTACATTATTTCAAAGAGCACCAAAGACTCAGACAATGACTTTGTTTTAAAATTATATATATACATCATTTAGTCATGTTACAGAATACACGTTCACTTTAATTGAAAGTAAGAAAAAATAAGAGACTTATTTTAAATTGCTGCTTAATGGTTTCTTTCCCTGGCAGTTTTTTTAAAAAAATCCATATAAGTATTTAACCATAATCAAACATAGTTTCATGTTACACTGAGTACTTATTTGTATGCAAGATCTAATACTTACCATTTGTGGTGTATTAGTGGGGGAAGAGATGACCTGGATACAAATATAATAACATTTTTGCAGTTAACATCATTATAGTGCTCAGGTCTTAAATGAAAATGCCACCATAAACTGGCCTTCATTCAATTGCAAAGGTCTTATTATGAAGGCCCAACCATTAGCATCTTAATCTTTGCCAAGTGAACATAGTGGCCTATTGTCTAAATCACACAGAAATGACATTTCAATGCCAGAAATGGAACTTGTGGAAAATGCATTTTCACATGCAGAAAATGACTATTAAATAAAACTTAAGGATTTTTACCATGTGAAAATGAGTTTTACAGTAAGCAACGTACATAAAATGTTATGGTGGAAATATTTTACTCGGACCACAGGCAAATATTGCTGGCAACTAGAATTTAAACATAAGCCACCTTATAATATTTTATGATCGAATTAAGGCTGTTTTAATATCAGCAATACCATTGTAGAGTCATCTTACTGTGAGTTGATAAAAACAACAAAAAAGCTTTGCAGAAAAAATGTTGCTAGGACAATCAGATTCTTATTTATGGAAAATAATTCCCATAATCTATGTAACTAAAATTAACATACTTCATATGACATGTTATATTCCTATAACATATGAACCATCAATTCTTCTTAACATTAAAAAAGAAAGAAATATCAATATGTTAATAGCATATCAATTTCCATAAGTACAGATAGTATAACATTTGTTGACAACTTCCCTGACATTGTGTTTCTGACTTTTTTTAAGATTCTAATATGGTAATATTACTGTAATGAATGTCATTTTGATGAAATAACAGGAAAACAAGTAGAATTTTAATTTATACTTATATAAATGGCTTCTTCCTCCATTGCAAATTGTAATGGATACGAGTATTTATTTTTATAACAAATCCTTTCAAGCATAATTTACAACATTATGTAAATTATGTTTTATTAGTAAGGCTGTAGAAGAGAGTTTGAATTCATGTAATTTAATGGCAATACTATCATTAATGGCAAGGACTGCCAAATGGAGTTCCCTAGTCTCTAGAAGCTGTGCTTCCTGCCTTTTCCAAAGTGACTAAATGGATTTTTAAAACCATGTCTTCAATTACCTTGCTCTTGTTAAATGGAAATTTTAATTTTAAGCTTCTTCTAATTCCATTTAGTGGAAACTCTTTTGCATAATCCCAAGCTTTTCTTTATTGGAAAGATATTTTATAAAACCTCATTATATGAGTTTCTCTGTATTTAGATCGATTGAAGAATTAAAAATAAATGAAAACATGTGCGTTTGACCTTAAGGCTTGAACCTTATTTAAGTGCATTACTGGAATTACCTCCATTAAACAGCTCCAGACCTTCAAGATTGTATAAGAAGTAATTAAAGGAGGAAAGTCCATTGTGACATGAAGGATGGTTTTTTAATATTCAAGATAATAGGTCCATATATTTTCATTTATTCAACAAATATTTATCAAACGCCTTCTGTCTCTTAGGCAAAGGGCCAGGAACTGGGATTACACAGATAAGTGATATGAAATTCCTAGGATTACATCTACATAAACTTTTGTCTTATGTTCCTTGAGACAGTTACATACAAAAAGTAAGACTTTTTTTTCCTAAGCTGTAGTAATTTTATTATAATTAAGTCATTCTTTACAAAATAATGAAAAATAAAATATAAATTATGTCAACACATGTAAGTTTCTAGTTAAAAAGCACTCAGATATCTCCTCTTAAATATGAAAGTCAATTAAAATGATGGAAATGTATAAAAATGGTAATTATATAAATTTAACACAAAACCAGGAAAGAAATGAATGGGAGTCATCTGCTGAGGGAATTTTTTTTTTTTTTTGAATATAGGAAGAGAATGGAGGTGTAATAATGAAGCAAAGTGCTGAGGAAACCATAATTAAGGAGTAGAAAGTAACATGACTTGGAAGGAAGCAATCTGTCCAGAAAAACCCTGAATGGGATTTTGTTTGTTTGTTTCTTTTACCTGTGATGAATGATTGAAATGAGTTTAAGGTTCTGAAAGCATGGAAACTAGTTCAAGACTTTTCACTGGAACAGCTGGCACTGTCCATTATCCATCCCAAACTTCACCATCAGTCTTATCCAGCAACTAACTATCAACTCCCCAAACAAATAAGCAAAAACAACCAAGAAAGAAAAAAAAAAGGAACGGAAATAAAAGGATTGTGTTTTTCAAAAATTCCATAGATCTTCTAGAGATATTTAGGGTATACTTAATGCACCATAAGGAAACCTCCATATTTTTGACATTTTGAGTGAAAGATATAACTATCAGTTCCTTTCTTATTTACTCTAGAATGAAGACTACTAGTGAAGAAAGGTAACTCACAGGTATAATTCACACTCAGTGGTTAATCTTACATGATTCATAAATATGAAGGCCAAAAAAATGGTTATCAGGTATTCGAGGAAAGCATAAAATCATCGTGAGTAACAGATATCAAAATAATGCTTAAGAGAAAGTTGAAGTAATTCAGGAAACAGAATTTTTTAAAAAATAATTGATAACTTCAGGGAGATTTGGTAAGATATTACATTTATTACCCCCCAAAAACAGTAACAACAAAAATATCAGACCTAAGAGTGATTCACACTGGGAAGTGTTGCTGGGAATGAGAAGAGATGGGAGCCAGAGACAATATTTTTCATTTTAGTCTTTGCTGTTAAATCTTGTTGGTATTATTTAATTTTTTTAAAGCAAATCAATTTTATTGATACATATTAATAAACAATTCATCCAAAGTGTACTATCAATAGTATTTGCTATAATTACACAGTTGTGCATTCATCACTTCAATCATTATTAAAACATTTTCATTATTTCAATAATAACAAAAAACAAACAAGAAAATTCCTCACCTTTCAATCTCTCTATGCATCCCCCACTGTACATAGCTGCTGTTTCTGGCTATTCTCTCCAAAGTGTATGATCAATGGCTTTTAGTATAATCACAATGTTGTACACTCATCATCTCAAAAATTTTAGAACAATTTCATTAATCCAAAAAGAAAGATTCCACACCCTTTAGCATTCCTTCCTCAGACCTACATAACCGCTAATCTACTTTCATCTTTATAAATTGATTTATACTTACATTTTATATAAATGAAATCATACAATATGTAGTACTCTGTGTCTGGTCTCCTTAGTATAATTTTTTTTGTCTGATGTTAACATTTTGTACTATTAACTTATATTTGTTTAGCTTCAAAGACAAATGGTCTTATATATGCAATTCCACACATATTCATATTTCACATAATATACTTATGTTTCACTTAATATATTTAGTTCATAGTAGGACAATCATACTGTATTTGTCCTTTTCTGTCTGGCTTGCTTTATTCAACATTGAGTTTTTTGTTTTTTATATATAATAAACTTCATTTTTAAAGAGGTTTTAGATTACAGGAAAGTTGCATCAAAATTGTGAGGGATTCCCATGTATGCGCCTCCCTCTCCCACATCATCCCCTATTTTTTTTTAATGGAGCAGTACATTTTATGATGTATCTGTAAAATCCACCCATTAAAAAAAAAATGCACATTTAAAAAAATGACTCACTTGTGGTAAGGACTAAACTACCTACTGTGAAAATATAAAAAATAAAACCATCGTGACATTTATCAGTACTTCACATATCTAACAAATACTGAAGAAGGCAACTACCATTTTTATAACTTCCTTAAAGCCAAAAACTGAAGCACAAATCGGAATTAAGAGAAACTTCAGAATGTTCACATTTGCATGCTTTTCTGGCTATAGTTTCAAGGATTCCACATATAGCAAAACCACAACTTTGAATCTAAATAAATATTAAAAACATTTAAGCCTTGCGACAAACTTACTCTAGGAAAACAGTGAATAGTAAGAGCAGTATATTTCTAGGAGAGAAAGCAATCGCTTATTTCCTTTATCATAAAACAAGTCAATGAATCAACATTTTAATAACACTGGCCAAATTATTTTCGATTCAAGAATTTGCTTTTCAAGTTGTGTTTTTAAAATGTATCCATCCATATATTTGGATTAAATTAAATTTATACATCAAAATTATGCTCAGAATTCTAATCTTAAGTTTAAACCAAAAATTATCAAAACATAGTCCAAATATTATACAATAATGTTTCCATTTAGATTTATATGCTTCATCTGAAAGGCTTATCTTGCAAACATGAGTTTTGCCTTGTTTCTCCAGAATAAATGTCCCTGAGTCTAAAACTTTAAATGATAATAAAAAAAGACAGATTCAAATAATTCATGCTATGCATTTTCCTTCATCAGGCTTTGATAAACTCTTCTGCAAATCTCTCCCCCTTGTTTTTTCCTTTCAGACTGCAGTACCCCCTTTGGTATGTCTTGCAAAGCTGGTCTTTTGGTAACATATTCTATCAGTTTTTGTTTGTGAAGATTTTGAACTCACCCTCATTTTTGAAGGACATCTTTGCTGGAAACAGAATTCTTGGCTGGCAGTTTTTCCCTTTCAGTACCTTATATACATCATACCACTTTCTTCTCTCCTCCATGGTTTCTGATGAGAGGTCAGCACTTAATCTTACCAATATTCCCTTGAATGTGATGCTTTGCTTTTCTCTTGCTGCTTTCAGAACTCTCTCTTTATCTCTGATATTTGTCATTCTGAATAGTAAGTGTTTCGGGGTAGGTCTATTCAGATTTATTCTGTTCAGGGTGCATTGCCCTTCTTGGATATTGACATTTATGCCCTTCATAAAGGTTGGAAAGTTCTCAGTCATTATTTCCTCAAATATTCTTTCTGCCCCTTTTCCATTCTCTTCTCCTTCTGGGACACCAATAATGAGACTGGTTGTGCATTTTGCATTGTCATCTAATTCCCTGAGACTCTATTCCATTTTTTCCATTCTCTTCTCTTTCTGTTCTCCTGTCTTTTCCAGTTCAGATGTTCTGTCCTCAAAATCACTAATTTTATCTTTAAGCAATTCAAATCTGCTCTTATGTGTCTCTAAAGTATTTTTAATCTCATCTATTGTGTTTTTCATTCCCATAAGGTCTGTTACTTTTTTTTGCAGGCTTTGAAATTGTTCTTTATGCTCTCCCAGTGTCTTCTTAATATCCTTTATTTCTTTAGTCATATTTTCTTTAAATTCTTTGAAGTGATTTAGGAGCAAATTTCTTTCTCTTGCCTTTTTTTTTTTCCCCACAGCTCTTCTTTGATATTTGGCTCAACTTACTCTCAATCTTTAAAATTGCCCAGCTTAAGTTTTCAAAATCAGGCCAGAGTCTCACTGTGGGGCACAGATTTTCTCCCAGGGGTTGGATACAAAAAACGTGATCAGTTTTTGTCCATTCAGTTTCCAAATAGGCCAGCATTTGGTGCTAGTCAACACACCTTTCCATGGAGGTGTTTCAGTCTGGGCTTTTTTGTGTTCCTGTGTTAAATCTCCAGATTGGAGATTCAAAGCATGCTCTGCTGGCTGATTTCATTGATTAAAAGCACCCTGACCTCCCCTCCCTTTTCCCTTGAAATAGCTGACAGGGAAGAAGATGTCAGTTCCCCTCTCAGTTGACTACAGTAAGACAGAGGTTTTACCCCAGTTTAATATCTTGGGGGTGGGAAAGGGGAGCCCTTCCCAGCTCCTGCAGAGATTGGTAACTCACGCATATCTTTTCGGCTTCTCTGTCTCTCTGTCTCTTGCCCTCCTGGGAGTTATGAAGCACTGTTCTCATCTGCTGACCCCCAAAGCAGGTCCCCTGGACAGCTTTTGTTTCTTTCTCCAATGTTTTTGTGAGCGCATTCAGCTCTGCCTGTCAGTCTGCCGCCATCATCCCACAATCCAGTACTATTTAATTTTAACTAAATGTAAGTATTAATTAGATTTCAAATACCTAAATAATTGATATTAATACACCATAAAAATTCTTATTAGTTTCAAAATATTTTATTCAGGCTGAATAAACCAGTTTTGAAAATAATTTATCCATTATAAAAGAATTAACAACAAAATTTGTTTTCATACCAAATATACATTCAATACAAACTGGAGTCAACCCCTCTAACACAAGATAGACATCTTTTAAAATTGTTCTCAAAGAAGCACTTTTTATTCATACAGAAATTCAAAATGTTTTTATAAAAATATATGTAAATAAAAAAGAAATGTTGCAAATATGCCATATTCAAATGAATATTATTCTGCTAATTCAAATCTTCAAATTACATATTTCCAAGTCAAGTTATGATCACCATCTACTACACTACTTCCTTGCCCTTCAAACCTGCTCCTTTCTAAAGTTCTATATCATATGGAAGTTCTCCACCATCACATAGTGTCCAAATGAGAAATTAGAAACCTAGGTAGCATCTTTAATATGTTCTCTCATCTTTGCATAGTCCATCCATCATCGGTTATCACTTCCATCTTACCTCAAGGAAAATGCATATGTTGCTTCATCTTCTTGGAAATTTCTCTCCCCTTTTTTCTCCTAGCTACACCTGGCATACAGCTTATGCATCCTTTAGATATAACCTTAATAAATGGTCTCCCGAGTCCATCCCACTAAAACCACAGTCTAATAGTCCTCTGATTCTTCCCTTCTGAACACTTACAGATATTTTGGTGAGGATTTAATTGCTACCACTTGCTTCCACTCTACCAAAAGCTTTATTTTTCTGTACCTAGTTTTTAAGGTTTCTTGTTTTTTAATAAATGCTGAAGAAATGTTGATGAATGAATTAATTTACTAAGTGCAAATTACTTGATTAGGTGCTCAAGAAGATGCAAAACCTAACAACCATGTTTCCTGCAATCAATTTTCTCAATTTATGAAAGGATATTTTCTCTATTTGAGAATTTTCTGAGGCAAATCTCAATTTCTATCTTTTCTGGGACAATATTGTGTTTATTTTTTCTAGAAAACCATTTCTTCCAGTCATTCAAAGCCATTCAAACTTATTAGTGAGAGATGAGTACACATTAGTTTTCTTTGTTTTGATTTTTCTTCTCTGCTTTCTGCATTCTTTTCCTTTTCTTGGTTTTTCTTTTGTTCTTTCTTTTTTATTTTGACTTGTAGAAGTTAATTATATAATTTTAGTTGAGAGAATTTAGTTGGTTATATGTATCACTAATTGTGTCTCTCAGCATCTTAACTTTTCACTTCTTTTGGTCTCCTTTGAGATAGAGGAAGTCTTAATACCAATGTAGACAGATGTATCAATATTTTTAGTGTTTTTTGTGTTTAAGAAAATTTTTCAATTTTCAAAACCACAAAGGTGTGTTGCTTTATTCTAGGAACTTTATTGTTTTATCATTCTCATTTACAGTTACATACCATCTGGTACTAACCCTTTTGTGCATGTTGTGATGTAGGCATCAAGATTTATTTTTTCCCCTTATATGATCCAGTACTTTTTATTGAAATGACCATGTTTTCTTCATTTCCTTACAATATTATTGTGGCAGTTTGAGGTTATTTTATGAATCCCAAAAAGAGAAAGCTTGTGTTTAAAAGCTAACCTATTCCTCTGAGTGTGATTTTATTGTATTAAATTCTGTTGAGGACCCTTTGATTAGATTACTTGATAAGACTGCTTCAGGGCTTTTGATGGAACTATACCAGTGAGGTGAGACTCAGGTTGAGTATCCACCCCCTTGCTGGGTCTGATATAAACAGAAAAAGAGAGACTCATTTAGACAGACAGAGGAAAACAAGCTGCTGTGTTTGATCCTGCTATGTAAGAGAGAGGAGAGCTTAAGCATGAATTCCCAAGAGGCTGGGCCCATGGAGCATCTCAAAAGGAAAGGATGAAGAAGCGAACGTGGCTCAAGCAGTTGAGCACCCAGCTCCCACATTGGAGGTCCCTGGCTGGGTTCTCAGTGCCTTCTAAAGAAGACAAGCAAACAACAAGCAGACAATGAGCAGACATTGAGCAAAAAACAAAACAAAACAAAACAACAACAATCAGACAATGAGCAAAAACAATGAGCAGGCAATGAGAAAAAAACAATGAGTAAGACAACAAGCAAAGAAGGAGCAGACAATGAGCAAAAAAAAAATTTAAAAAAAGGAAAGAGTGAGTCCAGAAGGAAAGGCTGAAAGCTTGGCAGAGATCAGTAGCCATATTGTTTCACCACGTGCAACATGCTGGGATCAATAGTGGCTGACTTTTGTGAGAAAGCATCTCTGATGGTGCCTCGGTTTGGACTTTACACAGCTTTGGAATTATCAGCTATTAATTACCCCAGATACATCCCCTTTATAAAAGTCAAAACATTTATGGTACTTTGCATCAGCAGCCCTTTGGCAAACTAAAACAATTATCTTTTTTATAAATCATGTGATTGTATGTATGTTTCTGAAAGTCATATTCATTCCATTGGTCATATGGTCAAAACTTGTGATTTATAATAATGATTTGATTGCTGCATAGCTTAAATGTGTTTTAATATCTGGAAGTTTAAGTCTTCCAGCTTTGCTCTTTTATGAGATTGTCCTAGAATACCATAGACATTTGCAATTCTACATACAGTTTAGAATCATGTTGTCAATTTTATAAACATGCTGTGATTTGAGACTACTTTAAATTTATACACTAATCTGGGGTGATTGACTGTTCTATACCCTTTTCTAAACTAAGTCCCACTTTAATTTAAATATTTAATTTCTATCAATAATGGTTACAGAATATCACATCATTTCAATATATTTTTCCTAGATATTTGATGTTACTGTATAATATTTCATTTTCTGGTAGATAATTAGTGATATATAGAAATATGTTTGAATTTCATTTCTTGACATGGCATACAGCAAATTTATAAAAGTTACTTATCAATTCTAATATTTTATCTTTAGATCCTGTTTGTTCCAAAAATGCAGTCATGTTTTCTATGAAAAATGGATGTTTCATTTCTTCCTTTAAAATCATATCCATTATATTGTTTTCTAGACTTTATTGTCCTGACTTGGGCCTATAATAAAATGTTTAGTAATACTGATAATGATACATATTTTTGCTTGCATCCATCTTAGGACAAAAATTTATGATATTATATTATGAAATTTTCAAATACATAAAACTCTAAAGAATTGATCACTAATAACCCATATTCCTATCTCCTAAATTGTACAATTAACATTTTGCTACATTTGCTTGTCACCAGTCTATCCAACTCTGAATCCCTCCATCCATCTACCAATTTATTTTATTTTCTGTGCATTTCGAAATAAGTTGCAGACATCAGTATGCCAGCACACATATCATTATTTAAAAGTAAATATTTGGGTATAGACTTTTTTGAAGTAAAATTTACTTCTGTGTGGAAATGTTCAAGTCTAAGTGTACCATTATATACATTTTGACACTAGCATACACCTGCATAAATTACCAGCAAGATAAAGACCAATACCAAGATACTAAAATGTTTTCTCATACTCATTTACAGTCCATTAATGTCTCCATCCTCACCCCTCTAGAGGCAACCAATCTTCTGATTTTCCTTTATCATAGGTAAGTTTTTCATGTCCTACAAATTTATTTAAATGAAATAAGCAATATGTATTTTTTTCTGTACTTCTTTCATTCAACATAATGATTTAGAGATACATACATGGTGTTACGTGTTTCAGACTTTTTTCCGTTTTATTGATAGGCAGTATTCCATTGTATGAATATACCAAAATTCATTCATTTTGTTATTGGTCATTATCTGATCTGGTTCATGTTTAGTTATTAAGAATAACGCTTTTATCATATTCTTGTACAAGTCATTTTAGTGGCATATGTTTTAATTTATCTTTGGTAAATAAGTAAGATTGGAATTACTGGACTACTGGGTAGATGTATGATAGGTTTTATAAGATTGCAGAACTTTTTCTGAAGTATATTATTTTTACACTTTCATCAATAATGGAGGATGATGGATAAGTTTTGGTAATGAATGGTGGTAATGGTAGCAGAACTTTGTGAATGTAATTAACAGCATTGAATTATATATTTGAATGTAGTTAACAGGAAGGAATTTTAGATTATATATATGTTACTAGAATAAAAAAAACAAGGACTGTGCAACTAAACAGTGAACCAACTATCAACTAAAAGTACAATTATAATAGCATTCTTTCCTCAATTGTAACAAAGGTACTGCACTGATGCAAGGTTTTAATCAGGGAGGATATATGAGAACTCTGTATTTTCTTCATGATTTTTCTATAAACTTACAATTTCTCTAATTTAAAAAAATGCACTATAGTTCCAGTTGCTGTGCATCTTTGCCAGCATATGGTGTTTTTAGGCTTTCAGTTGCAGCCATTCTGGGGAACGTGTAGTGGTATTTCATTATGGTTTATATTGTATTTCCCTAATAACCAATGATATTAAATATGTTTTCACATATGTATTGTCATTTGTAAGTATTGCCCTTTTTAAAAGTATACATTTAACTCTTTGCTCAATTTATTACTGGCTTATTTGTATTTTTATTGTTAAATTCTCAGAGTTCTGGATTACAGTTCTTTATAGTTATATACTTTTACAAATATTTCTCAGTGCATTGCTCATTCATTTATTTTTAAAGATTACTTTAAACTCTTTTGTAATGAATAGAATTTTATGATGTTTAATTAATCATTTTTATTGTAATTGCTTAAACTGTACAGTCATAGAAACCTTTACTTATTGCTAAGTCATTAAGATACTTATGTTTTCTTCTAGAAACTTTAAGTAATTTTAGATTTTACGTTTAGTTCTCTGATTCAAATAAAATTAATTTTTGACATGGCACGTAATAAGTATTGAGTCACTTTTTTGTTTCTATTGAATATCCAGTTGTACTATCATCTGAGTTTTGAAAATATATTTCTATTCCCATTGAATCACTTAGTTGCAATTGTTGAAAATCAAATGACTGTGCAATTATGGGAACATCTTGGTTCTCTATTCTGTTCCAATCATCTTTTCTTCCCCATCTTAATGCCACTACAATATTCTCTTGGTTAATGCAGGACAACAATAAATCTTCGAATCAGTTGATATAAGTGCTTAAATTTGTTCTTCAATTTCAAGATTGCTGTGGATATTGTAGATCAGTTTCACGTCTACTTAAATTTCAGAAGAAGCTTGTCAATTCTTAGCAGAAAAAAAATCCAAAACAAAACTAAAAATCAACTGCTGGGATTACAATAAGAGTGCATTGAATCTATAAGCCAATTTGGGAAGAAATGGTAACATAAAAATATTGTATCTTCCTGTCTATATACATGATATAACATTTATTTAGATCTTTCTTAATTTCTTTCAACAATTTTATAGATTTCAGTTGTAGTCGTGTATTTTTTTATTAGTTTTACTCAGAATTTTATGCATTTTTTAATTAGAGAACTTGTGAGTTTACAAAACAATCATGCATAACATACAGGATTCCCATACAACACCCCACCACCAAGAACTTGCATTGACTGGTGTGGAACATCAATGTGCTACCATTGATGAAAAAAACATAAAAATATTACTACTAACTATAGTTTGTAGCCTAC
>JAQZBX010076624.1:0-14400 GCA_029593785.1 Cabassous unicinctus | reverse complement strand
TTAAAAAAAAAAAAAAATGAAGCATTCAGAAATAAATTTTTAGAAAGATCCTCCACCCATTCCTCACACATTATACAAAAAATAACTTGAAACTTGAAATGAATAATAGACCCAAGTGTAAAACCTATCATTTAAAAGTTCTGGAAGAATACATTGAAGAAAATCTTTGTGAACTTAGGTTTGAGACAGATTTTTTAAAACAAGACACAAAAAGCCTAAATCATGTAAGAAAAATTGATAAATTTGATGTCATAAAAACTTTTAATTTTACCACTTTGAAAGATGCTATTTTTAAAAAAAAAAATTAAAAGGCAAACCACAGACTGCAAGAAAACATTTGCAAAACACATATCTGAAAAATGCAGAGGATAAAAGGAATGGAAATAGATTAGCCATTATTTATGGCACGGAAAGGATAGAGGGATTGAGAGGTGACTATTAAAGGGTAGGGTTTGTGGTTTTTTTTAGGTTGTTTGTTTTTGTTTTTTGTTGTTGTTTTTCTTTTCTTCTTTTGGAGTAATGAAAATGCTCTAATATTGATTGAAGTAATAAATGCACAACTCTGTGATTATACCAAATATTGATTGTACAGTTAGATGAATTGTATGGTTTATGACTACATTTCAGTAAAATTGATTATAAAATTTTTTAAAAAGAACCTGAAGAACAGAAGCAGATGGGTGGTTGCCAGGAGGTGGGGTGCAGACTGACTACACAAAGGCGTGAGGGAGACCTTTGGGGTGGAGGAAACATTCTCTGCCTTGATTATGGTGATGGTTACAGGGCTGCACGCATTTGTCAGAATTCTTGGAGCTGTAGAGAAAGTGACAGGCACTGGGAGATTAAGCAACGGAAACAGAGCTGGTAGAACCAGATCTTGCAGAAATAAAGTGGGCAGGAGGATGAAATGAAATCGTGTTCAGGCAGTTCCTCCATGGTAAGAAATGAACTCTACTCTGCTACAGGAAGGGGAGGGGCATGCTTCAGCCTCCTGACCCTTCCCTTTCTTATATATAGTAAAATTATATATTCTTATATATATTAAAGTTCAAGCACTTTAAGAGTTAGGTGGCCCCGCCCAGCTTTTCCCTCCTCCTCCCGTGGATTGGGTGGGGTGACCTAATGAGTAACAAGCAAGAATGTGGCTATCAGTAGATAGTTCCAAGATCAGCTCTGGAAGACGTGCTGGTCCATCCACCTGTCCCAGGAAAAGTGAACTACCTTTTTCTTCAAATGTGAATATTTGCTCCAAAAATCTCCTGGGATTCACTGGTCTGTCGCAGATGGTTATGCTACTGTCAGGGAGGAGTGGGAGTACTTTTGAGTAACACCTCACGTCTCAGTGAGAAGCCTTTTAAAGAAGTCAGAGGTTATTTAGAATCCGTCTAGAAAGATCAATCAAAGATCTCTCAAAGCCACGTTGTACATTTCTGGCTCTACCAATCTTGACTGTTTTCTGAATCCTCACATTGGGACTCCATTTTGAATTTGGACTATCAAAACCTCCTTCAGACCACTCAGCTCCTAGCACTTTTAGATACCATCTGGGGTATTGACCCAAGCAAACCCCAAAACCCTACTTCTCATACCACAGCCTAATCTCCCTTCACATTCTCAGCTTTCTGTTTCTGACAATCTATATCCCTGGTTAAACTTTCCTGAGTCCTCTGGCAGATTCTTCATGATCAGATCACAGCCAACATGGCATGCCTTATTTCTCGCTGTTCCCCAAACTTGAAATCTCTATCCCAGCCTGACCCAACTACTTGCAGTTGCCTGATGCACCATGGTCTCTGACGCTCCTGTGGCCTTGCACATCCTTGAACGCCCAGCTCAGGGTTGCCTTCTTCTAGCAGTCTCCCTTGAGTCAGGTGCGCCTGCAATTATGCTTGCTTAGTATTCTGTGCTTACCTCTACCAGAGCAATTATTGTAATTTTGTCATTTAAATTAGTGTGATTTTCTCTATGCTTATCTGATTTCTCCAATAGTCTATATGTTCTTTGATGGCAAAAGACATCATATTTATCATTACCTTTGTAGCTGCACTACGTGCCATAGTATATGTACTCCATACACACTGAATGAATGAAAATACTTTTCTAGGAATCAATTGCAGGGATCATTGCCAATCAACTTAATAATTGAACTGCTATCAAGGACACCCATAAAATAATCATTTTTAAATTGTCTAAAAATAAAGATCATCAATTTAAAAGATATGCGTAAAGCTGATTTGTTTGCCCTATTTTTTAAATTCTTTTATGTTTTTATTTTATATTTTTTAAACCAAATGCTAGACTCCTTGAAAATATCACACACCTTAAATGTGCATTAATAGGGAACCATATGCTCCCATGGAGAAGCGATCCACTTTCACAGTTTCCACCACCACCCATAGGCTAATGACTTCTAGACTTTTCATTTCAGTTGGACAAAACAGGAGAGTTTTTCTGTGCTGGGTTATATTGAAGCTGTTTCCAGCACTAAAAGTGTGAATTTGCAGCTCCATCGATTCCAACCACCTAGATTCCCAGGTAGCTGAAAATGTCTCCTAAATATCAGATGTACAGGTATCTGAATGGGAGGTAGAGGTCTGAGAGTGTAAGAAGGCTCTCTGCCCCTCAGCCCTCTGCCCATAAGGGAAGCAATCCCATTGCAAACTTTGCGGACTCAGTAGGAGTCTGTCGGTGAAGGCAGCTGGACCTGCTAACCTTTCATTGCCTGCATCCATTTATTTAATTCATGGATTTCACAAGTCATCTTACTCACACATCTCTTAATTTCATCTATAATTGTTTCTCTAGTAGGTTCTTAGATTTTATTTTGATTTTATTTCTTTTTTGTTTTTTTTACACACACACTATATAGTCATTCTAATTTTTTTCTCTGGTTGTTTTTACTTTTTAAAAGCTTCAATTTAAAATTTCTAGTCTCTTACTTCAGTATCGTATTTTCATCCTACGTAACCAATAGTGTTCCTTGTGACGATCAGTTAAGAAGGAGGCTCCTAAGATCCTAGCACTTCATTTGTTCATTGATACCCATTAGAACGTCAGCCCCCTGGGCTGCAGCAGGATTCCTAGTCACTGAGTACCATCCAACCCCTTTTTTAGGGAACTGCACACTCAAAAATCCATAATCCACAAAACACACAACCATTTTTTTAAACCAACTGTGCCACTGCAGGCACAAACCAGAAGTGCGGCCGAGGGAGGTCATACCCTGTGGGAAGTTCCCCTGGTAGTATGCCTGCTCTGGCCTTGTTGCAAAACCTGGTAGTACTGACACTCTCACAGTAGAGCCTGGCAGTATTATAGCCAGGTTCCTGGGGCACCATTCATTCATTCATTAAGTTAATTATTAAATTGATTTTAAAATTAATTATACTCGTTGTAAAACATTAACACAATACATAATTGCATAAAGTAAAAGGGAGTATCCATTGCCAACAATTTTATGCTTTCCTTCCAGGCCTTTCTGTATGCATATAAAAATGTATTTATGTACCTAATTTTTAAACAAAAATGGGATCATACTATGCATATTATTCTATAATTTCCCTTTTTCCCCTCTCAACTATTTTATTACTTTTTATATTGCTGTCAAAATTACCACAAATTTAGCAGCTGAAAACAGGAGAGATTTATTATTTCACAGTTCCGTAGGTCAGAAGTCTGACACGGATCTTCCTGAGCTGGAATCAAGTTGTCAGCAGGGCTGCATTCCCTTCTGGAGGCTCTAGCGGAGAAGCCAGTGTCTTCACGTGTTGTCGCTGTTGTATGACAGAGGTTCCCGTTTCCTTGCTGACTGTCACCCAAGGGTCATTCCCAGTTCCCACAGCCCACTAACCTGCTTTGGCTCATGCCCCCTTCCTGCATCTTCAAAGCCAGCAGTGATGGGTTAGGGCCCCAGGATGCTGCTTTCAAGGGTCCATGGAATTACCTTGGGTCCACCTGTGTAATCCAGGACACTCTCCCTATTTTAGGGTCATCTGATTAGCAACCTCAGTCCCATCTGTAACCTGAATTCCCTTTGGTCATGAAATATCACAATTCATAGGTGGACACCAGGAGGTGAAGGTGATGGGGGCCAAAAGCCTATCTATCACAACTATCCATCATGCATATCCTTCTATGACAGCACCTACAGACCTAGCTCAATTTTGTTAGTGGCTGCCTGGTACTTTAACATATGGAGATACTATAGTTCATTTATCTGTTACTTTATTCTTGGGGAATTGCCTCTGTTTACATTATTGCAAATAGTGTTTCAAATAAAATATTTCTATGTGACTGTGCAGCCACCAACATACTTATTGCCAGGATAGTCTTTTCTTGGCAGCATCAAAGGGACATTCTCTTGAGGTATGGCTCCCACTAAATCTATTATCCTCACCAGTAAGTCTAAGAAGAGTCAGACTAGAATGAAGGGTATTTAGAATTGGGTTTTTAAAATGGGATTATCCATGAATAGTTTAACCCTCCACCTCCATAAAGTCCTCCGTAAAGTTCAAGTTTAGAATTAGGTTCAATTTTACCTCGTTGTGCCCCCAAGTCTTATGAGTTTGCCTCCCATTTGCTCTATATTTTTTATTTGGTGCAGTCTCTGGAAAGTTAGGTCAGTACTTTTGTCCTATTTCCCATTCCCCTAAAAACATAACAGGATGCCATCTTAGAAAGATCATAATTCTGAAGAACTGCTTGATAAAACTTTAAGTCTTGGGTCACATGGAGAATCTCCTCATTTTATACCATCTAGGCTTGCCCAAAATCTCCCATTTCTTTGCAGAAATCCATTGCCAACTCAGTCATCTGCATAAAACATTCAATTTCATGAAATAAAGATCTTATAAAATACTTAGAGATTTGGTTATCAGGAAAAATAACATAGCTACAGTGGTGTGTCAACTTCAGGGGAGATTATTGTGAGAGAAGAGGAGGGTGATCTGAGAAGAGGCCTGTGAGCATTTTAAGGACCAGCTCACATAACCAGCTCTTGGATTTACTTATTAATTTCCTATTGTTTTCCTTTTTTCTAGTTCAGTAATTTCTGCTTTTACCTTTTTCCTTTTGCTTTCATTAGATCTATTTTGTTGTATTCTTCAGTTTAATGCTAATTCAGTAATGAAAGTGTTTAAAACTATGGATTTTACTAAAATATGTCTTTAGCTTCATCTCATATGTATTAATATGTGATACCTTGTTATCACTATTTTATAGATACTTTGAAGTTTTGATTTTGATTTCCACTTTCACTGAATTTTGAGTTGGGTGATTTTTGAGTGAAAGAGAGATGGGGTGATTAGGATAAATATAGGCACTATTCATTTTCTTCCTTTAAATTACTTCAAAAAATTTTAATGTATTTTTAATTTTTAATGTAATATTAGAATGTACACAATTCCTTTAGTCCTGGCTACTTTTTCCTTTTGGCCCTTGCTTTTGGTAGTAAGCTACATTAAGAGATATAGATAAAATATGATCATTTTCCAAGTTTTCCCATTTCTGACCTCACATTCTCCAGCAAGCCCAGTCATTCCTGATAACACAGCGACAAAAGGCACTTGCTGACTCTTCAGTCTGCAGGGAGCTATTTTTGTGCATTTTTGCTACTGTTTGTCTAACTACGGTTCATGCTTTATGGTACCATAACCTAGGGCTTTATGTGTGCTCATCCCACGATTTCTGATACTGTGACCGACAAAGAGCTTTTCACCTTTGAGCAATAGGTTGAAAGCAGTCATTCCTTAAGCATGAATCACTTCCTTTACTCGTAGACTTCCCAATGTCTAACAGCCTTAGCCCAGCTGTATCTGTTAAATACTTCCATAAAAAGTCATAAAGGGTTTCTGTTCATGATGAATCAGAATTGAGTGGCTGTCAAAGTACTGACCTTTAAGCTTACGGCAAATGCACTGAGTTAAGAGAATAGTGCAAGAGAGAGGCACATCTGTACAATTTGAGGGCACAATTAAGTAAAAACTAAACCTACTTCTAAACTTGAAGGAAGTCGGAGATTTGAAATACAAGAATTGCCTTTCATGGCTTGAAGATGGAGGAGGCCGCGTGGAAAGGATCTGAGAGTAGCCTCTAGCAACAGCGAGCAAGAAAATGGGAACCTCAGCCATAAAACTGCAAGGAACTGAATTCAGCCAAAATCTGAATGAGCTGAGAAGCATGTTTTTTCCCAGAGAGTCCAGATAGGAAATCAGTCTAGCTGGCACCTTGATGTCAATCTCGTGGCACTGTGACCGGACCCCAGTCACGTGCTGGACTTCTGAACTACAGAACTGTGAGCTAATAGATGGGCGTGGTTTGAAGCCAACAAGTTTGTAGTAATCTGTAATGCAGCAAAAGAATACTGATACAGGTAGGCATATTAATAATGGTTTTCTATGGGTGGTGGATTTATGGCTGATTTTTATTTCTTTTAAATATTTTCTAAATTTTCTACAAAAAAATCATGGACTCGTGTTCAAATGAAAAAAGATATTGAAAATCAGTTTCATTGTCTTCTAAGCCCCCTAGTCACCCATAAGTACTGTTGTTTTTTTTTCCAATAATAATACTGAATTTAAAAATGAATTATCCTTGTGTTAGAAAGTAACCATAGCAATAAATTTATGCTCAGCAGCTTTATTATACTTCTCAGCTATGAATCGAATTATAATTTTAATTTTATATGTGTTTTAAAGTCACAGAAATGAAATTTAGTCCCAATAAACTTTTTGTGTTTCTAAACTTATTTTAAATGAGAAATGCAATAATAGAATGCTTATAAATAGATAAATGTCCTTGGGTATCATGGCCTTTTTATTATGGCCAAGGAACGCAATTTCCTTAATGAACTATAAGAAATGAGCATTTGAGCATTACTAAACTAGAATCTCTCTAAGAACACTTCCAACTCCAAATATTATCATTTATGTTTTGGAGGAGAGAAGCATTCATCATTAGCCAAGATAATGAAGTAAGCATAAAATAGCAGTGATATATATATACATTTATTTGTAATTATTAAACCTTGTTTCTAAAAGTTATTTCAAGTTCTGAGGTGTTTTTCCTTTGGCTGGAATCTTTAGCCAAACATGCTGTAATTTTCCTATAACTGAATGATGAACATCATCATTCAGTTATAGGAAATATGTATTACTCAGTACAGGCACCTAATACCATCCAGACAACCTTGATTCTTTTAAAACCTCAGTGGTATTTAAGGCTCTTTTCTGTCCCTCCCCCTATGAAGGCTAAACGTGAATATCTGAGGACTTAGAGCAAAAGGGATGTTGCAGCATGAAGGTCAAGTCTCACACATCTTCCTGTATCACTCACTCTTCCCAGGGCTAGCTCCGTCACGTTGGGGTGGGGAAACGAGAGCGCCTTGACTGAGCAAGATTAAAGTACTTTCTTGGTCAGTTGCCACTACTTCTCTTATGGCTGGCTCTTTGGCTGGTGCATTTTTCGGTTCTTTTGAGCATCCTGAGGCGGGGTCTTCTGCTTCCATTGTTCCTTAGAACGGAAGAGATGGCTCAGTTTCCCCTCTGCCTACCCAATACCCTCTCTATTCCTACACTGCCTCTTTTCAGATCCCTGTACCCACTGGGCAGCTCTCTTTGAAGAGCAGTGTGGGTAAAAGAACTCAACCCTAGGCATTTTCTGAATGTCTACTTGACCTATGGGAAGTACACATGTGATTGCTGTACCAAAAGATGGATGTACAGACTAGTTCACAACTGCCCCATCACTCAGGCCTGTCGTCTCTCTCTGGCCATCTTTCAAGCCCCAGCAGCATCCTAGCTCATAAGCATTAAGATAAGGGAGCCTCGTCAGTGCACGTCAGAGGGGAGACAGGATGTTCAGGCATCTCCTGGTCTTTATAAATGATTTCCTGTGGCCTTCTCCTTGGCTTCATTGGAGGGGAAGCATTCCTTTCCCCTCTCCCAACAGAAGGCCAAGAACAATCCTCTACAGGCACAATATACTCTCTCAAAAGGTAGCCTCTGCCAGTCTCCATATCTGACCTTTGATTGACTGGTGGGTGGAGCTGAGGAGGAGATTGCTGTGGCAGTGTAGAGATTTTTCTCTTGACATGAAGGAGGAGGTTGTCCTTAGCTGTCAGTTCTCTGAACCTGGAATATAGTGTTCTTAACGCCCTGTGTCATCAGCTTTGACTCTTGAATATTATTCCAGGGCAACAGGAAAAATTTCACTCAGCACCTAATACCCGAGGTTTTTACAGGTCTCTGCAAACACAAGCTCTCATCCACAAATGTGTAGATAATGAATGGTATTGAGTACATCTATATTCTAGGATATGCTTCATGCTTTACTTGTATCACCTCATTTAATTCGCAACAATCCTTCAAAGTAAACTTCATTATCTCCATATTATGTATGAAAAATTGAAGCTAAAGAAGGTTAAATCACTTGCATATTTCAAACAGGAGTGAGTGTGTGTTGGGCGGCGCTGATATTAGGATTTGTACGTAGATCACTACCCAAAAGCCTTTGAGCTTAAAATGACTCCTTCATGTCCTCCTTCATGTCATTCAGGTCTCAGCTCAGATGTCACCAACTCAGAGATTATTTCTCACTACTTAACTGAAATTAGTACACATATTTCTCCCTAAAATGCCCGTGTTACACCTGTTTTCTCTCTCCCTGACCTCAGAACCTCCAGTGGCCACTGCCTCCACATCAGTGATATAAGTTCTTCCTTTGCTAGAATCATAAGTCTATAGTAGAATACCAGGAAGTCCGCTCCTGTCCATAGTTCATTCCCCAGTCCTGAGGATTCTGGGATGATGATGCCCACTCCACCTCTAATTGAGAGGGGGCTTCAGTCCCACACAGCCAATGGATGGGACTCTCTTGCTTGCAGTTGTAGGCTTTCTCGGTTCCTTGGTATGGTAGTTGTACATCATCACCTCCTTGTTAGTTGTCCTGGGTGAGTCCAATGAACTGGAGAGTAGGTGTTGCAACTCCATTGAGGCTCAGGGCCCAGCTGGCACATGGACAGTCCAAAGATTCAAGTCTCTTGGACATAACACCTACCAACTCCAGCACTGACTATAGGATCAAATAGAAGGGACCGAAGAGCCATGTGTAGGGAAACCACAACTGAGTCTAATTCTGTCACACTGGGGGGCACAAACACCAAAGTAGGGTCCACTGGCAAGGCACCAAACTCATGAGCTATTTGCCCTGACCATAGTGCCTGGGTGTCTCCAGAGCCCTCAGGAGTCCCATTATTTGGGGTAGTGTCTAATTTGGCAGTCAATGAGATCCTGCTGAGACGTGTATAAGCATAACCTCTGGAATGACCTCCCAACTCACTTTGAAGCCTCAGCCATATAAACTCACTTGTCTTTACCTTTTTCCCCTTTTGGTCAAGGTCTTTTTCCAGTTGTATTGCTAGTTGGTGCTTGGTAGTAATCCCTCGGTGCCAGGGAGGCTCATCCCTTGGAGTCATGTCCCATGCTGGGGGGAAGTTATTCTATTTGTATGCCGAGTTCAGCTTAGAAAGGGGCCACATTTGAGCAACAAGGAGGCTCTCAGGTGGTAATGCTTAGGCACCCTATAATACTATGCTAAGTTTCTATTTCAAGAGTAAAGGTTCATAAGCACATTCATCAATATCAAGGGCCCATCAATGGACCATCCTCCTTCACCAGCCATTGCCTCTATACATGGTGGATTCTTGCTGTTCCATCAGAGAATGTGGCAGAGCCCCCCAGGATGGGAATTCAATATTCTTTCAGTTTTTGTTTGAATCTCTACCCACTGTGACGATGCCCCATGAACATTTGAACAAATTTTTATGCCTTATATGTATGCCCAGGTGAACCTCCTCCATGTATCCCCCTTCACTGACATCCCACACAAATGGTCCTCCCCTGCCACAGTTGTAACCCTTCTGTGATCCAAATTTCTTAAAAATGAAGCCAGTAAAATAGCCAAATACATTAATAAGAAAATGAAATAATGATAGTTTTTAAAATAGGAACTAAAATACAAAAAAAAATTTTTTTAATTTGGGATAAAAAAATAACGAAAAAATATTTAAAAATTTTTTTGACATTTTACCTTTCATCACTGTAAGATCTGTTGTCCTGTATATGCAGTGACATTTTCTTCCATTTATTCCCCCAGTGTCTTACTTTTTTCATTTTGTCTCCAAAGAAGTTTTGGGTCACAGCAAAGTCATGTACAGAATATGGTTTACATTTTGGACCAATAGGATGGTAGATTTTACTGTCTGTTGATCCTCATATTTATGTCTGAGAGTACTCAAATTATGTGTTAAATTCAGTATTATTAAACATTGCAATAAGAAAATCATTCTTTTTTATTTAAGTAGCAGGTACCTCTTATTTTACAAAATGGTAGGTAATCAAATATTTAATTTTAAAAATCAATAATCAAAAAATATGATTGATGTGAAAAAAATGAAAACACATATTTTACTACCTCAGTAATATGTAATTTAAATGTTAACTGAGAACATAGCTGTAACAAAAGTAGCTATTATTGAATAATATAGAATCATTTCACCGGCGCATAACTCTTTCTTAGTGCATACCATCCTACGTTGAACTCTTCTGTTTGTCTCAGCCATAGACTTTACTGTAAATTCCTTAAGGGTGAAGAAAATACCTTAGTTATCCTGACACAGAGTAGGTGCTTACTAATAATTTAATGAGCTGAATTGTTTAGAAGGTAATTTTCAACTGGGGCCAATCATGTGGAATTCTTACTGATAATACTAGGGAGCTCTTGTCAAAGTGCTGTTTTTTCTAACTCTGTATTCCAGTCATCTTGTTTGTGGGGCTAATAATTTTTTTAAAAAATTTTTTCCTGAAGGTCAAACAGAGCTAGTGAAGAATTTAGAATAAAGTAGCAGATTTCTATTTTAGAAAGATCAATTTGGATGTATTTCAGAGGATAGGATGGATGAGGCAAGGCTGTGCAGACACAATTAAGTGTCTATCGAACAATCTCGGTGAGATATAAGACACTGAATTAGCAGTGGCAGGGGGAATAGAGAAAATGGGTCAGATACTAGAGATGTTAAAGGGATAGAATTGAACAGGACTTAGTGAATGTGAGAGGCATCCAAGAGGAGCAGGTACAGGATGACACCTGAGAGTCTGACTTGCGTAGGATTGCTGGTTCTTTTCAATGAGACAGGGAATACAGGAGGAGCAGATTTAGGGGAAATACACCAAGTCCAGCTTTGGGCATACTGAGATTAAAATGTTCAGAAGAGTAGCTTCCACCAGCCTAGATGATCCGATAACAGACCTACAACAGTACTGCAGATCTAGGTCACTCATCAGATCTGGATTTACCGGATCTACTGCTGATTACCAAATAGTGCTGCTCTCTGCCTGCTGGACCTGTGGTAGATTGTACTTTCTTGCCTGTGTGGTTAATTGGGGCCATGTGATTTAGTTTTAGCCAATGAGTTTTTAGTGAAAATGGTGTATATCATTTCTGAGCTGAACATTTAATTGCCAATATGAGACCCTCCAGAGATCTCTTTCCCTCTGCTATTGTGACCAGTAATTTCTGGGTGTGCTAGTTCCATTAGACTGAGTCCCAGAGTGAGGACAAAATAGATCAGAGGCCCCAGCTGAGTTACAATGAATGTGTAGTATAAGTGAAAATGAGCCTTTGTATTTGGTGTCACTATTATGGAATTTTTTAAAGCAGTTTTATTCACATACCAATATTGTGGAAGTTTTTGTTACTCTAGCATAACATAGCATATTCAGATGGACACAACCAGGATCTGTATTTAGAAATTATCAATTATCTTGCTTCCTGCCAGCTGTTACAAGGGAAGAGGGAGGGATGGTCAGGGGGCTTCTCTTCAGTGAATTCCACCAGCACAACCAGCTTTGAATCTCAGCTCTGGCCAGACGAAAACACAAGAAAGCAGATTGAAAGAAACACCTCCAGGGAAAGGTGTGCCAACGAACTCCATCTACTGGCCACTCTGGAAATTGCATGGAGAAAAACTGCTTTTAGGTCTCTGTTAACCTGAACTGGAAAAAAATCTGCAACCCATTAGTGAGTCCCTGGCCCGATTTTGTAACTAAAGCTGGGCAATTTTAAAGAGTTAGAATAAATTGAACCAAAAATCAAAGGAGAGCTGTAAAAAGAAAAACAATAGGCAATAGAAAGAAATTGACCTTCAGAGTTAATGCGCTAACATATTCAGATACCTAGGCATCAGCAAAAACTTACAAACCATACTAGGAAACAGGAAGATTAGGCCCAGCCAAAGGAACAAACCAAATATCCTGAAGAGAGAGAGGATTTAAGACAATCAATGATAATCACACAACTGTCCTGAATCAATTAAAGAAATTGAAAGAGAACATAACTAAAGAAATAAAGGATATTAAGAAGACACTGAATGAGCAGAAAGAACAATTTGAAAGCCTGCAAAGAAGTGTAACAGAGCTTATGGAAATGAAAGACACAAATGATGAGATTAAAAAGCAGATTTGAATTGCTCAAGGACAGAATTAGTGATTTCAAAAGAACATCCAACCTGGAAAAGACAGGAGATCAGAAAGAGAAGAGAATGGAAAAAATGTAAAAGGGTCTCAGGGAACTGAACGACAATGTGAAACAAACAAACATATGCGTTACCTGTGTGCCAGAAGAAGAGAGTGGAAAGGGGGCATATAGAGTATTTGAGGAAATAATGACCAAAAACTTCCCAACCCTTATAAAAGACATAAATATCAGTGTCCAAAATGGACAACACACCCCAAACAGAATAAATCCGAAAAGACCTACCCCAAGACACCTACTATTCAGAATGACAAATATCAGCGATACAGAAAGGATTCTGAAAGCAGCAAGAGAAAAGTAAAGCACCACATACAAGGGGACCTCAATAAGATTAAGTGCTGAACTCTCATCAGAAACCATGGAGGCGAGAAGAAGGTGGCATGATGTATTTAAGGTACTAAAAGATAAAAACTGCCAGCCAAGAATCATGTTATCTGGCAAAATTGTCCATCAAAAATGACAGTGAATTAAAAGTGTTCACAGACAAACAAAAACTGATAATGTTACCAAAACACCAGAATTACAAGAAATACTAAAGGGAGTGCTGCAGCTTGAAAGGAAAAAAGAAGGGTGAGAGTTGGCTAAGAGTATAGAAATGAACATTATTAGCAAAGGTAAATAAAGGGTTAAAAGACAGACAGTAGTAAGATAGGACAACGGAAAGCCAAAGGACAAAATGGGTTAAGTAATACCTCTACAGTAATAACATTGAATGTTAATGGCTTGAACTCCCCCATCAAAAGACATAAACTGATAGAATGAATAAAAACATATGAGCCACCTATATGCTATCTACAAGAGACTCACCTCAGATATAAGGACACAACCTGGTTAAAAGTGAAAGGATAGAAAAAGATATTCCATGTAAATAGTACTAAAACAGAGCTGGAGTCACAATACTAAAATAGATTTTAAATGCAAAACTGTTATAAGGGATAAAGAAGATCATTATGTATTAATAAAGGGCAATTCACTAAGAAGAAATAACTATACTAAATATTTACTCACCTAACCTGGGTGCCCCAAGATACATGAGGCACACACAGACAAAACTGAAGAGAGAAATAGATGTTTCTACAATAATAGTTGGAGACTTAAATATACCACTCTCAGAATTAGATAGAACATCTGGACAGAGGATGAATAAAGAAACAGAGAGTTTGAGTAATAGGATACGTGAACAAGACCTAACAGAAACCTATAGAGCATTGCACCCCAAAACAGCAGGATATACATTCTTTTCAAGTGCTCATGGATCCTTCTCCAGCATAGACTATATCTTGGGTCACAAGACAAGACTTAATAAATTTAAAAGACTGAAAGTATACAAAACACTTTCTCTGATTCATAATAGAATGGAGCTGTAAATCAGTAATGAATGGAAAAAAGGAAAATTCATAAATATATGAAGATTAAACACCCTATTGAATAATCAGTGAGTCAAAGAAGAAGTTGCAAGAGAATTCAGCAAATATCTTGAGACGAATGAAAATGAGGAAACAAAATATCAAAACTCATAGGACACTGTAAAGGCAGTGCTGAGAGGAAAATTTATAGCCCTCAGTGCTTACATTTAAAAAGAAAGCTAAAATTGAAGACCTAACTGCACACCTGGAGGAACGAGAAAAAGAACAGCAAACTAATCCCAAACCAAACCAAAGGAAAGAAATAGTAAAGATCAGAGCAGAAATAAATGAAATTGAGAACAAAAAACAATAGAGAGAATCAGCAAAACCAAAAATTGGTTCTCTGAGAAGATCAACAAAATCAACAAACCCTTAACTAGATGGACAAAGAAAAAAAAAAAAAAGA
>JAQZBX010076623.1:0-14400 GCA_029593785.1 Cabassous unicinctus | reverse complement strand
AGGGTGTCCCAATACCATAAAACACTGCCACAATCTTGTCCACTGGATATACGACTGGAAGGCAAACATATATGAACATATAAGGAACAAAGTATAAGATGACAACAGTTATGTGGGAGGTGCAAGTAGTGAAAGCTTTAGTTCTTCCTTCTGCACTCTGGTTACTCAGAGAATGTAAGATTAAAATATAGGAGATGATGAGGATTGTGAAACTCACCACACATACGGCACCTCTATTAAAGACTATGAGTAGATTTATGACATAGGTGTCCATGCAGGCAACTTTCAACAATAGTTGCATTTCACAGAAGAAGTGATCAATAACATTAGGGCCACAGAAGGGTAAATTCAAAGCCAAGCTTTCATGTGGTATAGAATGGATCAAAGATACCACACAGACCATTTTCACCAGTGCACCACAGTTGTGCTGGCTCATGAGTGTGTACCACAGTAGCTTAGAAATGGCCACATAACAATCAAATGACATAAGGATGAGGACTAAAACCTCCACGCATCTGAAGAAGTAAAGTGTAAAGATCTGGATCATGCATTCATTATAGAAAATGACTTTCTTCTCCGGTGTAGCATTTATAATCAACTTGGGAGCTGTGCTTGTGGAGAAACATGCATCAGCAAAGGATAAGTAGAAAAGGAAGAAATACATGGGGCTTCCAAATAGCTGACTGTCTCTGATAGTCATCACAGTAAGTAAATTTGCAAAGAGAGTTGCAAGGTAGAGCAAGAGGAAGACCACAAACACTATTTTCTCCTTTAGAATACCCTCTGTTAACCCAAGGAGAATGAATTCCTTCACACTGATATTCAAGCACATAGTTAAGGTATTTGTAGAAAGGACACAGCTGGTAATGGCTTATCTGCAAAGAAAATTAATAAAGTTGTCATTTAGCAAGAGCAGTGGACTTTGAATCTTCCTTACTGTTCATATTCTAATTCTATGAATACAAAAATTCAGTGGTTCCCTAAGTTTTCTATGTGTTATAATCACATGAAAACTTTTTTTGGATATGCTAATGACACTGCTTTATTCAGAGTCTTCCTCTGTGGCACCTAAATAATAAAAGTAAAACAAAAAACACGTATAGTTCATTCTGTTCTCTGACAAGGAGTAAGTGCTGAATTTGCAGTATGACCTTGAAGAAGTCACTGTAATAGCTTAAAATTATTAATTTACATGAAAATTAGAGATTCCAAGGGACCCTTTATATACTGTATATACAGTATATATGTGCAGATTTTTCATCTCAATAACTGAAAAACAACATTATTATATTATTCAAAAATATTAAATTTGGAGATTCTTCTTCCAGAAAAAATGTTTCTTTATTTGGACATTAATTTGCATTCATTAATACTAATCTCATCAATAAATTGGTTGGGTTAGGGTATAAGAAGAAAATATTTCTCTAACTTTTGTCTCACGATGGCCATAATTTTACGTTTCTTCTCAGTCAAGTGACATGAGATGTTTGAATAAATCATGGAGGCTGGCATTATTAAGGGAAATTATTATGTGTGTGCAATTATCCATTTCTCATTCTATGTGTATTGTATTCAGTTCCACATCCTATAGATCCAACATGAAGTACAACTTCTTATATGTACATTATCTGAATAATGTTTTTTTCTCACATAAGATTCTGTTATCACTATCTTCCAGAGGTTTTGTTTTCTTCCAATATTTGTTTATATTTAAACATTATTTTAATATATATTATAGTTTTTCCATACAAATATATCCCTTTTTCTACTCTGTGTTTGCTTATATACATATATTTCTATATAAATGTTTTCATTCTATAATATTCATATCATTTAAAACTCTAGAGATGTTTTAGTTTCCTGTGATGCTCAATCAAACACCATGAAATGGGTTGGGTTAAACAGTGGGAATTTATTTGCTCACGGTTATAAGGCTAAAAGAAAGTCCAAATTCTGGCATAATTGAGGCAATGCTTTCTTCCCCAAAACGGGTGTCTGTAGGTGGGTGCCAGAGATCAAGCAAGGCAATGGTGCTATCTTCTGGTGTCTCCTCCAGGTCTCTCCATTTTCTCCTGGATTCTTTCACTGTTCAACTCCTTGCTTCCTGTGGCTTTCTCCTTCTCTGTCTGCATTTTACTGTTGAATGAGGACTCCAGTAATAAGATTAAGATCCACCCTGACTGAAGTGAACCATGCCTTAACTGAAGTCATCTCATCTATAGTCCTTCTTAAAATTGGTTCACACCCACAGGAATGGATTAAATTTAAGAACATGTTTTTCAGGGGTACATACAGTTTTAAACCATCACAAGATTTAACTGTTAGCTCCTTCTACAATATTCCAGTTTTTCATGGTTATATATAATGGTATAGTTATTAGTTCATGCCCCTCTTTATGTACATATAGGATCATTAATTTCCATTTTTTCTAAAAATATGAGAGATGGCAGAGATTTCTTATAAAGATAAAATTTGTTACATGTCTGCTTTGCTTGGTTAATAGAATTAACATCATGGCATGCATTTCTTTGATTGTCGGTGATAGCAAAATATTTTAGTAGATTTTTAATTCATATATTTGATCTGTTCTGAATTATATAAAATTGGTCAATTAATTTTTCAATATCTTTATATTTTGAGCTTTCCTTTTTTCATTCTTATACAGTCAACTCTGTCAAAAAATGTTTCCCTTGCAGTGTTGTTCATTATTTCTATTATGGAAGTTGCAATCTTAACACTTTTGTATTTTCTATATATTTAACTATTGATCTCAAATGATTTGGAGTTTATTTTAATATGAGTTTTGAGATATTCTCTTAATTCTGACCAATCACTAATCCATCAATAATTCAGTAACTCTATCAAGTCAGTTAACGTTTATGCCAAGAATCTGCTCAGATCTGTGGTACATCTAGAGGAAAGATGTCCTCAACATCTTAACAATTGAGTTGTAGGGATAACATACATATAGATAAAGACATTAATTATATAAGAATTACGTACAACTGTATGTGATAATATAAAATGAATTATGGTTTCAAAAATAATGTTTCCTAGGAATGAAATAACTGGTCAGTGAAGGTTTAAAACTGAGAAAAAAAAGTGGAATTTTGGTTTTAAATGAGTGAAACTCATGTTTCCAACTAGATTCTGTGGAACTCAGCTATTTAATATATTTATCATAGTTTGATAATATAAGACTAATTCAAAATTAGTAAATGAAAAATTCAAAAACTCTAATAAATTTATATAATCTAAATAAAACATGAATATTATTGTCATGTAACTTAAATAATATTATCTCAATGTTATAATACTAATTATATTATAACTATAAACTTTGAGTGGCAGTTCCAATGATCTTTGGTAAGTATACAAGAGAAAATAAGTTAATTACTACTTAAATTAAGTACATTAGGCTCATAATGGACACTAAAGACAAAGAAGGGATGTTCTTGACTGTGAGGAAAAGAGCAAGTAGGTGAGAAATATGAGTAAAAGATTGTAAGAAGGGAAAAATTACATATTGCTTCAGATAAACATAGAGATGACCTAAATGAAAACTAAACTCTTATTAAATTGGAAAGTTTTAAGAGTCAAAATTTGTGGGAAGATAATGCAGTCATGGAAATCAGTTCATGTGATACCATACTGTTTTGCTTTAAATAAGCAAAGAGAAGATTTAAGTATATGAAGTTAGGAAAGCAGCAGTTGAAAAAATGAATGCCTTGCCTCAGACCAACCCCACCTCAGAGCTGTTTTTGTTTTTTTTTTCCAGCCATTATTTCTTAACACACCTGAACTATCATTTTTTTACTCTAGGGTAGGTGGGTCACCCAGTATTGCTATTTTCTTTTCTTTAACATTTTTTAAAAATTTGTTGGTGTTTTAATCACTTTAAAAATTACATCTGTTTCCAAATGTTTGTAACTAGCCCTGTGTATTATTTTTTTTCTCAGATAAAGAAACATCTACCTCTATCTCCAATGTGCCTATATTATCTTGAGATTTACTGCGTATGTACTGACTTGAACAAGCTAATCCTAAATTAGATATCATTCTTGTACTATGAACTTAAATTTTAAAAAGGTTTTACATTTGTTATTTAATTTGTCCTGATAATTTTCTTGGAAGGCAAGTGTAGCCATTTGCCATTTTCTCTTTTATGCACATAGATTGACCTATGATACGGAGAGTTATGCCCAAAAAAGTTGGTCTAAACTATGACGGACTGTTTTTCTATAGCTTCTCTTTCTAGCATCTACCTTATAAGTTACATAAAACATCAATACCAACAATCCATATAAAATGTTTCCTAGAAAAGAGCATTCATTCACTAGTAGAGATGAAGACCAACTGATATCTTAAGTTCCTGTCCTTATCACAAAATCAAGCATTGTAAAAATCAATGTATAACACTACGTACATAATGGGTAACAATGAATGGAGGAAAGAGCAAAGACTCAATGAAGTCAGAGAAGGAATGAGTAGAGAGATAGTGAGCAGACATCAGGAAAGGTAGAAGAGCCAGGGGATAAGATTCAGAAAAACATGTAGAGTGGAGATGAGAAAAGCATGAAATCTAGGATCATTTGACAAAGACTTCATCACTGAGTCCAACTGCTTTCCACAATTACACAGCACTATCACTTGCCCCCAAACTAGAGAGAGTGTGCCATTGTACATCATGAACAAGGATCACCATGGGTCTTGAAAACCCAGGACAAGGTATAGAAATGAAGTCCTACTTATACCCTGTCCAGAAACATCAACACCAACCTTAAACTCTTCAAAAGAGGGGACTCCCAAGAATTGAAACTTCTGGGTTGGCCTGAACAACAAGGTGTAGTTAGCTTCCTCTTCTGTGTCCAGAGACAATTTTGAGAGGAAATGTCCATTTGCATGGAGGCCAGGGAAGGTTTAGGACACCTGACCCATGATAACCCTTCAGTTTAGAAACACTATCTTGGAAGCTCCAATTGATTTTCAGGAGTCAAGCTTATTATAGATTTCATCAGGTCAGTCCTCAGGAGGTGATAGGAAGAACATATTTTGGACTGACTAGAAATCTTACCTCTTATGTGCTAAATTGAGCAAAGTGATGACCCTCAATGAAGTAGGATTTCATATCTTCACCAATAATTTTCTTAGAAGGTGACTCACATTAAGTCCAGATAAAACCTGCAAACAATACTTCATTGTGATTTACTAATGCCGTCTATCACAGGAGGCTATGGAGGGTGGTGAGTTTATGGAGAAAGGGTAGTCTCCCTGTGGCACAGCTTCACATGGTTCCTCCCAAGAGGCAACATGTTAGACAAAAAACATGGTATGTGGCACAGGAGGGCGTGTGTGAAAAAAATAATTTGGGAGAGTCTCAATGAAGTTCCTGAAAACTCCTTTATGAAAGAAATGATTCCTGTGCTGTATGAGAGAAATGCCTTTGAGGTCAGCTCAATTCCCACAAGTTCTCATTTGGAAAAGCATGAGTTTAATTTTTCTCTTTTACTGTATTGGATATTTACCATAATTCCCATAAAAAGTTTAAAAATTTCTAAGGAAATTTTCAGCCTCAGTAAGTCCTAAGAAACCTGTACTTCCAACCCAGTCCTGAAGGATTGTCCAATGAGCCACTCAGCTCAGACAATCCAAGGGCAAAAACAAACCATGGGGCCAATTAGTTAAACTTCAACTCATTTTGAATTGTAGGCTAGGAAATACCATTCCCTTCTCCATATACTTTGTTTAAGCCCATATCTTCTAGAGCAGGGATTCTTAAACTATGTTGTTCCTCGCACCCCTTTGCCAGTCAGTGAAATGAATAGTATTGTAATTTACTTATTGCATACATTCATAAGTGAAGGAAATGCTAGATTGCAGTTAGATGTCATAGAAAATAAAGATAATAAGTTGATTTTTTTTCAATTTAAGTTCACAGACCCCCTGAAATATTTCTTAATCTCTTTAATTTTCAATTTCCCTTTTAAAAAATACCTAATAATGATAATTATTTACATATTTTAACATTATTAATATCATTCTATTTCTTATTCCATCTAAATTTTATGTGAATGTAGAAAAGATAATAGGTGAGTGAAATGAACGATAAAAGAATTATTGAATAATCATCTTTTGTATATTGTTTAATTTTTAAGGATATGTCTGAGTATATATGCTCTTCTACTCCCGGGGAAGAAAGTTTGAGTTATGCTTTTGTTTGTGGTTGCAAGCTATTAAAGATGGGAGAACTCACAGTATGAAATTACTTTCCTAAATGGGAGAACAACTTACTACCCACAGGTCTGACCATAGAATTTAACTGCTTGGCAAGACACACCTGCTAGATACCTTCAGTGAGGAAAAATTGAAAGGTTGTTTTGGGGATGGGGAGTAAGAGGTAGGAGACAGAAATGGATATGGGAGAACGGCATGAATAAATTGTACCATGCTTTGCATTTTTACTGAAGGGTTTAATGGCAATGACCAGACGCAAGAACAAAGAGAAACATCTTCCATCAAATCATGCCCCAACACCTATCTTTATTGTTGATAAAAGGATTCGCAGAATCTTGAGGTACATTTTCTGTAATTTACTTAAATGCTAAGAGCTTCAGCTTCCTTATTAATTACATGAGAATAAGAAAACTTAGCTTTCAAAATTATTTGTAAAGTTGGAAAGAGAAAATATATGAAAGGAATGTTTCCCTGGCTCAGAGAAAGTACAGAAGAAATGTTTGTATGTTTTAATCTTCCTTAAATATGTGGAATTTAGGCCAAGGGAAGGAATATACTTCAATCAAACTCACACAGCTAAATAGTAACATGACTGAGCTTAGAATCCAAATTTCTTAATGAGAAGTCAAAAGTACTTTTCTCTAATAACATAGGGTACTAATGCTGTAAGCTACCTTAGTCTGGGAAATAAAAACAGCCAATGAGTCAGCCTTTGCTTCAAACTTCACACTCAAAATACTCTTAAACAAACTCCCAGTTCTGAGGAAATGATCAAGCTTCCCAGTTCGGATGGGAAAATTTTGTAGAGAGAAATTCCAAAGGCGATCAATTAGCAGTCCATGGGCAAGAAACTGAGTCAATGTCCTTTGCAATTCCATCAAGCTCTGATGGAACATCTACAAATAATCATTTTAGACTGAATGATTGGACTATCTAACTGAATTCCAGGTTTTGAGAAAGCAATGCTGGAGTTTTATTGAAACAGTTAACTGTGGCCATTCAAGCACAGTAAATGTAGAAACAGGAATAGATGACAAATGAGGTTTGTACTCTTTGGGGTTTTGATCCACTTCTATCTTATGTGTAATTGTAGGATAAATCGGTAACCTACTTAAACACTGTCCAATGAAGTTGTCACTGACATGGGATTTCCAGAGAATAAATAAGAAATACTGACCTGATTCACTTAGAAATGTGGTTATTGGACATATTATATAAATATGCATGGACCCAAAAATATGACAACCACAATGAAGTGGGAGGTGCAGGTGGGGAGAGTTTTTTCCTTTCTTGTATACTGTTGTTTCTCAGAGAGTATAAAATAACTACATAGAAGATCAATAGGATTACAATAGACATCATACAAATGACTCCACCATTGGACACAACTAGCAAATTTATTACATTAGCAGAAAGTTTCAACAAGGCCTGCAAGTTACAAATTTAGTGATTTAATTCACTATGGCCACAGAAAGGCAATCTCAAAGCAAGGAAAAGCTGTGCTGAAGGACATCACCACAGTAGCTAACAAAATATTAAACTTCCATCCTCGGGATTGCCTGCTACTTTCTCAAATAAAATGGTAAAAATCCCTGCAATATATAAGCCATCCCTAATAAAAGAAAACAGACCCAATATTCCAAGCTCTCAATATTAATTCTTTTACTTATAAACCTTATTCCTGTAAAAATGAAACTGTCTAATTATAATTAAGGCCTAAGAGTTACCTCCTGAAAGCCTCCTTGCTATTCAAATGTGGCTTCTTTCTAAGTCAAGTTCAGGAAATAAACTCAGTACTTTCCCCAGACATGGGACATGACTCCCAGAGATGAGGGATTATTACCAAGTGTTAATCAGTGATGTGTTTGAAAAAAGACCTGACCAAAATGGGGAAACATTAAATTAAAAATAGTTTTTATGGTTAAGAGATTTCAAAGTGAGTTGCGAGTTCATTCCAGATGTTATGCTTATTCAAATCTCAGGAAGATTTCACTAACTGCCACAAAAAACAAATCCTCAAACAAATGTTATTCTGCAGGCTCTAGGAACATGCAGACACCATAGGCAAAGCACACAGTTTCATGAAATCAACATCCCTTTGTTGGGCCTTAATTTGGAATATAATATATTCTATTTCCCCAATATACCATATGTATACTCATTTATAATTCCCTGAATCATGATTTTTCTACTTTTTAAAAGTTGAACCTACAATTTTAAATATACCTGTTAAAAATATCTCTCAGAGACTTAAAATTTTAGATTGTTCATATGCTGGTTGAGCACTGAATCTCAGCAGACTGGTGGTCAACTCCTACTTTCCAGTTTCTTGGACTTGCCCTGGACAACTAACAAAATGATTATGCTGGACAAGTCCCATCCCAAAAAACAAGGAGTATCTACAAATGCAAGTGAAAAAAACCCTTTCACTTGCCCCAGAATAAATCCCCTTTCAGCCTGAGGAATTCATAGTCACCATCATTCCTAATCCCTAAAGATTGAGGAATGAGCAAACATAAGGGGAGAGTATAACCTTGGGTCAAGTAGTTTTAATGTAATTGTTGTTAATATCTTGTGTTAATGTAAGAAATGGAAACATTCATAAAAAACAATGTTTGTCATGGGTTCAGAAGGGAGGGGTGGGATGAATAAGTGGAACACAGGGCATTTCTAGGGCAATAAGACTCTTCTGTATGAAATTGGAATGATGGATACATGACTTTATACATTTAACAAAGGGTGTAAAACTGTACAGCACAAAGTATAAACCATAAACTATAGACTTTGGTGAGTAGCAATGCTTCAATATTGGTTCATCAACTGTAACAAGTGGACCACAATAATGTAAGACGTTAATAACAAGGGGAACAATGTGTGCATGTGTATGTGGAGGGGGTGGGGGTATATGGGAACTCCCTATACTTTCTGTGTATTTTTATGTAAATCTAAAAAGTCTCTAAAAGTAAAATTTAATATTATTTCTAAAAATATAGATTGGATAAAAGATCCTTCCCAAGACAGAATCACTTAAGTACCCAGACATGGCCAGCTCATGATGGTCGTATTCTCAGGGGCTTATGGATGGTCACATGATGATCAATAGCCATGATGTTGAGCATAATCTCATCACTTCTTGATTTCTTTTTATATTTTTCTATTTTTTTAAAAGAAGCTTTAGATTACATAAATTTTCTATCTAAAATAAAGAGGATTCCCACATACCTCACCTCGTCTCCCATTAACAACATCTTTCATTGGGTGTGGTACATTTGTTACAATTGATGAATACATATTGAAGTATTGTTACTAACTTTGTTCTATGGTTTGCATTATGGTTTACACTTTGCATTGCACAATTTTATAGGTTTTAACAAAATGTAAAATGGCCTTTATCTGTCATTGCAATGTTATGGAGAATAATTCCAATGCCCCCAAAATTCTCCATTTTGTACCTATTCTTCCCTCTCCCTCCCCTCAGAAATTCTGGTGACCACTGCCTTTATATAAATGTTAAAAGGTCTTCCATTACTAGAATAATATTAATAATAAGTTAATTTTTTTATTTTTTTAATAATACTTTTTTATTTTTAGAAAGATATTTAGATAACATAAAGGTTACACAAAAAAATAAAGGGATTCCTATATTTTTTCCCACTCCCCTCACCTCCCACACCCTTCCACATAAACATCCTTCATTAGTGTGGCACACTCATTGCAATTGATAAACCCATCCTGGGGCTTTGCCTTTAAGCATGGACTATAGTTCACATTGTAGTGTACACTCTCTCCCACACAGCTATTCATGTTATGTGATGATATAAAATGGCCTATATCTGTCATTGCAATGCCCCTCAGGGCAATTCCCAAGTCCCAAAAAAGCCCCCATATTACAACTGCTCCTCCCTCTCCCTGCCCCCAGAGCCTCTAGTGGCCACTGGTTCCACATCAATGTTGTAATTTCTTCCATTGCTAGAATCACAATATGCCTATAGTAGAATACCAGTAAGTCCACTCTAGTCCATAGTTCTTTCCCCAATCTTGAGGATTCTGGGATGGTGATATCCACTCCACCTCTAATTGAGAGGGGGCTTATATCCCATGGTAAAGATGGATGGGACTATGTTGCTTGCAGTTGCAGACCATCTCTTTTACTTGGGATGAAAATTGTCCATCATCATCTCCTTGTTAGTGAGTTCAATGAGCTGTAGAGTAGGTGTTGCAACTCTGGTGAGTTTCCAGGCCCAGCTGGCACATGGACAGCCCAAAGACTCAAGTCTCTTCTACATACACCTACAAATTCCAGCACCAAGTATAGGTTTAAATAGAAGGGACAGATGAGCCATGTGTAGGGAAGCCATAACTGAGTCAAATTCTGTCACTCTCAGGAGCACAAACTCCAAAGTAGGGCCCACTGGCAAGGCACCAAACTCTGGAGCTATCTGACCTGACCATAAGACCTGTGTGTCTTCAGAGCCCTCAGGAGCCCCACTGTTTGGATTAGTATCCACTTTGGCAGTCTATGAGATACTTCTGAGATGTGCATAAGTGTTACCTCTGGGATGACCTCCAGACTCGCATTGAAGTCTCTTAGCCATATAAACTCATTTGTCTTTACCTTTCCCCCATTTATTCAAGATCCATCTGGAAGATAGATTTACAAGAAATAGAAAGGGAGAAGAAGGTAGTGAGCCAACACCCATATGGATGTAATCTATGGTAAGGTGAAAGTGTACAGTTGTGTATTGAGGGGATATAACAGGGTAGTGATATGCTAAGTTTACTTTATTTTATAGTTGCATTCCCATCTTATGTCTATTCATTCCTCAATCTTAAGGATATTGGATGTTGATACCTATTCTGCTTCTAAATGAGAGGGGGCTTAGATACCATGGGGCAGATGACTGAAACTGTCTTACTTGCTGTTGTACATACTCACTGTTTTATGGGGATGGGCATTGTCCATCATCATTTTTTATTAGTTGTTCTGGGTGAGTCCAATCAATTGGAGAGTATGCATTAGCTGCAAATCTGCTTAGATTCAGGTCTCAACTGGCATATCAACAGCCAGAAGATGTAACTCTCTTGGACATATATTTAGTGTGTGTAGTGCTAATTATATACTCAAATAAAAGGGGCATAAGAACCATGTATAGGGAATTTATAAATGAGCCCAATACTGATACACTGGGGGGGATAGGATATCATATGCCAAGTAATGCCAACTGACAGGGTGCCAAAATCCCGGGGTTGTCTGTGCTGTCTATAGTGTTCACATGTGTCTAGAGTCCTGTATTAGTCAGCCAATGGGGTGCTGATGCAAAACACCAAAAATCTTTCCTTCCTCACAACCAAGCTCCTCTGTCTGCTTGGCTCCCTGGGCTCCAGAATCAAAACTCGAACATCAGAACTCCAATTCCAAACTGCTCCAACTCTGTCCTTTGCCATGACTTTTATATTTCATTCCCCACCCACCAAGGGGTAGGGCTCAATGCCCTACTGACATGGCCCATTCAACACCCTAATCATAAATTAACCATGCCCAGATTAGCAGACCATTTTACAAGAATAATCCAATATCTGTTTTTGGAATTCAAAATACATCAAACTGCCAAACTGCTACACTCCACCCTCTGAATTCCAAAAATACATTACAATATTCAAAAAACTTTAAATCAGTAACAATGTAAGTACAAAATCATATCATAATCTGTTTAAAGAAATACACTTTTTCTTAGGGCAAAATCCCATCTGCTGTAGAACTCTGAAACTTACAAAACCATTTAACTGTGTCCAATACACAAATGGAAAGACAAAGGATAGATATTTTCATTACCATAAGGAGAAATTGGGAGGTTCAACATGAGTCATGTGTCCTCTACAGTTCAGTAAACCTGCAGGGCATCCTCCATTCGATTTGAAAGTCTGAGAGTCATTCTTAAGACGATGGCTTATTCTCCTTGGGGCTTCACAGGGAACCACCCATTCCACAGGCTTGATCAATGGCCATTTTCTCAGTTCCACCCTCAATTAAGCATCTGGGTGTCGACCACGCTCTAGACCTCACCCTCCAAGAGTATTGAGGTGATTGCCACACCTCACCCATTCTTTGATTTAGAGTCTTAGATGCCTACTACAATGTGGTGAAGATAAAATTCCCTCTAACCTTTGACATACAGGATCAACCCTCTCAGAACAACAAGTTGACTATCTGGCCTTCTCTAATCCATGGGGGACAGGTCCTCTGATCTCCCACCTATGGGGTGCTGATCTTAACTGCCCTAATCCTTGAGGAATGTGCTCCACCCTCTCTGCACACTGGGGTGGCAAAACTTTCCTAGAACATTGGGTGGGAACATCAACCCTCTTCAACTGTCTCTGTACACATAGGTGGGGTTCTTCTCTTGACCCAAACCAATGTCTTAATTCCAGATCTCATCTTCCATGGCTTTCATATTAAAGCTGTTTCTTCTTCAATCTCTCCATTCCATGTCCCTTTTATTCTAGGCTGATGGTGGTTTTGTTCATACTGCACTCTTTAATCCTTATTGGTTTAGCATGCAAGAAGCAGGGGTTCAAGCCATCACACAGTAAGACTTTCCACAAGTCTTTCTTAGATAACTGCACCTTCAAACCTGATTTACAAGTTCCAAGTTTAGTTAAGTCCACAAATGGGGCACTATCATTTGGCAGCTTTATTTCCAGAGACTTGGAAGTTCTGGAATCAGTTTCTATTTTCTTTGTGCCCCAAAGTTCAGTTCTCAGGGTATTTCTTTTGTCTAGCATTTTGCTATAAGCCGCAAGGAGAAGCCAAGCCACATTCTCTGAGTTTACTTTGAAAAGTTCTTCAGCTAAATGCTCAGGTTTACCATTTTCAAATTCTGTCTTCCATAAAACACCAGGTGTTAATCTTGCTAAGTTCTCTGCAACTTTAAAACACGGATTGCCTTTCCTCCAGTTTCCAATAATAGTTTCATCATTTACTTCTAAGGTATCATAAAAATTCTCTTCAGCATCCGTATTGCTATAAACAGTCTCTTCAAAGTGATCTAGGCTTTTCCATCAAGCATCTCACAATTCCTCCAAAAAATACCCCTTACCCATTTATAAAACCATTCCAACACTTCAGTAATTGCAAAAGCACTTCCCCACTCCATGATACCAAATTCTGTATTAGTCAGCCAAAGGGGTGCTGATGCAAAATACCAGAAATCTGTTGGTCTTTATAGAGGCTATTTATTTGGGGTAGAAGCTTACAGTTACCAGGCCATAATGCATCATCTTCTTCCTTCACCAAAGTCTGTTGCCATGTTTTGGAGCAAGAGGGCTGCCAAAGTCTGCGAGGGTTCAGGCTTCCTGGTTTCCTCTGTTCCTGGGACTTGCTTGTCTCTGGGCTCAGCTTCTCTGCTATCTCCACAAGGTCAGCTATACACTATGAGGCTCTCTAGCCTTTGCCTCTCTCCAGAAGGACAGCTATAGTTTCTCAGGTGAATGGCTCATCTCTCTCCAGGGGCCTTCTCTCCTTCCTCACAACCAAGCTCCTCCATCTGCTGGCCTCCCTGGGCTCCAGCAACAAAACTCGAATATCAGAACTCCAACTCAAAACTGTTCCAACTCTTTCCTTTGTGATGCCTTTTATATTTGATTACCCACCCACCAAGTGGTGGGTTCAATGCCCACCCACCAAGTGGTGGGTTCAATGCATCGAGTCTTTCATTCCCATAAAATGTGTGATGGTCATGCATCTCAGGGGCTTACAGATGGGCACATAATGATTAAGGGCCATGAGGAGGAGCATAATCTCATCACATCTTGTTTTTTACTATTTTTGTTTTCTTCTTTAATTCTTGTTGGTAGTTTATGTGTTTCTAGGAATTTGTCCATTTCATCTAGGTTATCTAATTTCTTTGTGTACAGGTGTTCACAGGGTTCTCATAAAATCCTTTTTACTTCTGTGGCATCAATAAAAATGTTCCCCATTTCTTTTCTGATTTTAGTTATTTGTATCCTCTCTTTTTTTGTTTATGGAGCTTTTTGCACATCTTATGGATATTTTCAAAGAACCAACTTTTGTTTTTTTTTTTAAATCTCTCCAAGGTTTTATTCTGTATTTTAAATCTAATCTTCATTGTTCTTTCCTTCTTACTTGCTTTGAGCTTAGTTTACTCT
>JAQZBX010076622.1:0-14401 GCA_029593785.1 Cabassous unicinctus | reverse complement strand
ACACACAACAAGCAGGGAGTGGAAGTGGCTCAAATGATTGGGTGTCTCCCTCCTACATGGGTGAAAAGCAAGTGCAAACAAGGGGGGAGGGGGGTGGAGAAATAAAATAAATCTTAAAAAAAAAAAAAATACTAAATGCCTCAAAAAGCAGAAGTATTTAAATATAACACTGAAAGTCAAACAATTATTCACTATATTCACTACAATATATTATGGGCATCACATATTAAAACTGTTGCTGAAAAATTCCCAGACAGAAATCAGGGCTCGGACTGAGCAAAACTCAAGCTGTTTTTAGATCTTAAAATTATTTAAGTGGAACCTCAAAAGCTAAAAGTTTTAGACACCACCAGCCTCTGAATTCTCTAACCATTTTTTTTAATTTCAAAGAGCTATACACTAAATTTTACACTAAATGGGAAAAATTACATTAGAAAACCTTATTGTGAATATAGGATATACAAGAGCAATCCCAGCAGGCCACGTTTTGGAAACAAAAAACAGCTGTTCCAAAACCTATTTTCATTCCTGTAACCACGTCATTTAAATAATTAAAAAGGGATTCTAAATGAGCAAAATATTTCCCCTACTATGTTCCTTCAAGTTGCTTTATTTGAGGCCCTGATCCATTTTTACTGAGTAACATCTAATCTTGAAAGGATCTCTAGGCCTTCAACAGAGGTATAACCTAAGGCCATTCTGTGCCAAAGGCAATGAAAACATGTTCTTCACACTGATTCTCATATGGGGAAGCATACCTGCCTTGTCCTTGCCAGATATTATGCATCTATGGCTTATCCAGAGGATCCTTCAAATGAGGACATTTCAAAAACAGCCTGTAGGTTACTATAAATATATTACAACTGATTTGTACATCTGAAGTGGTTAAAATGGGAAATTGAGTTATTCGTATGTTACTACAATAAAAAAATTTTTTTAAAGTATTAGTGGAGCTCAGATTTTGCATTAACACGGGAGTGGTTTCTCTGTATTCTCTGAATAAGCACACTCTAATTTGTTTAAATACTCATATCTCCTTAAGAGGGGCCACCATGCAAAGAAAGCCCACATTTTCTTTTATTTGGGAAATTATCTTCCACGTAGCCCACTCTTGTATCGACTCTCAAAAAGGGCAGGAGGGTTAAAAATTTTATTGCCATCGAGCATAAAAGCTTGGAAGGAGGGAGTAGAGGGCCTCATACATTTTTGCTACATAAGAGCGAGGTCCATGGGAGAGCAGCAACCCCATATTCTCACACCCAGGAAAATGAAGAGTCCTGTCAGGGAAGATGGGTCCCAAGAGCCTTGCCAAAGTCATAGATGTGTTGACCACGCTGTGATGGAAACAGGACTACAGCATCTCTCAGGGAGAAAAACTAGGGAAAGGAGGAGCAGTGTGTGGTTCACAACACTGGATAACTCACTCTTCTGATTGGAGACTATCTTGAGCTTTTCTATAGTAAAAACAGTTTGTGAGCAGGTCACTAAGGGACAGCATTCTTTTTCACAAAATTGAAAATACTAACAGTGAGTATCAGCAGAGCTGAGAAAAAAGCAGGAAATCTACATTCTCAAGTAAGGATATCCATCAAAAGATCAATCCAATGATAATCAAATCTCTTAACTGGTTTTAAATATCTGGCTAGCTCCAGAAATCCCAGTGTAAAAGTTAGTTACTGCAGCTAATAAATCATGCCATAATATGCTTGTAGTCAGATTTATTGATATTGTACTTATTATATTGTGTTGAGTAACTTGCAACACTGATATAAAAAATAAAATTTTAGGGAAGCGGATGTGGCTCAAGTGATTGGACTCCCATCTACTATATAGGAGGTCCAGGGATCAATTCCCAGGGCCTTCTGGTGAAGGTGAGCTGGCCCAAACGGAGTGCTGGCCCGCGCAGGAGAGCTGGCCCGCATGGAGAGCTGGTGCAGCAAGATGATGCAACAAAAAGAGACACAGAGGACAGACAATAAGAGACACAGCAGACCAGGGAGCTGAGGTGGCGCAAGAAATTGAGTGCCTCTCTCCCACTCAAGAAGGTCCCAGGATCGGTTCCCAGTGGTGCCTAAAGAGAAGACAAGCAGACACAGAAAAAACACACAGAGAATGGACACATAGAACAGATAGCGAGTGCAAAAACAACGGGGGGAGGAGGGGGGGAATAAATAAAAAATCTTAAAAGAATTTTTTTTTAAAATAAAAAATATGCTTGTAAATGATTCACATTATTACAATTATTTCCTATATTTTTCATAATGGTGACCTTTTAATTTCTTTCATTTATTCAAGAAAGTATCTAAGAAGTTTATAAGCAAAAAATGAAAAATCCCTACAGAGAGTGGGTATAGCTCAGTGGTCTGAGCGCCTGCTTCCCATGTAGAAGGTCTGGGTTCAATCCCCAGTACCACCTTAAAAAAAACAAACCAAAAAAAAAAAAAAAAAAACAACTCTACAAATAAAATCTACCCAGATACGCCTCACCATCTTTCATCAGGCACTGAAGAATCTAAGGCTTAAAAAGATGTTTCAATAAGCTGCCTTTTCCTTCATTTCTAGATGAAAGATTTGGGGTGTTAGAAGTTGATACTTCAAAAAAGGAAAAACAAAAAAAGTCTACATTACATAAACCTTTAAATGAATGCATCTGCTTCCTTTTCACATATTCATGGCATTCAAAATGACCAAAAGACAGATAAGCTAGAAAAATCAATAACCTGTTTCAAAGAGGTAATTTTCCCTTAGCTTAAACATTCACTTCAATGAGATACAAGTAAAAGACAAGGTCTTGAATCCATGGCATACAGAAATAAAATCTCGAATTAGGCATCTAGGTTAAATAACGAGCTAGGACAAGTAACACTTCTCACCAGTTTCTACATATGAGATGCCCCTGTTTTTTTCCTGTTCTGGCCCACCTTCCCATTCTAGGACGTTGCTCTGTAACTTGCTACCCCTCCTCTGGTCCCTTTTCTTCTGTACACAAACATGTTAAGGGTGATTCCTGCTGCTATGGAAAATAGTCTGGCAGTTCCACAAAAGGTTAAACATAGAATTCCCATATGACTTGGCAATTCTCTCCCATGTATATATATCCCAAAGAACTGAAAGCAGGGATTCAGATATCTGTACACCAATGTTCATCACACTTGATTAGCAATAGCAGGAAGCGGGTGTGGCTCAATGGATAGAGCACCCGTTTACCATGAGAGAGGCCCTGGGTTCGCTTCCCAGGGCCTCCTTGTGAGGGCAGGCCAGCTCGCGCGGCACCGTGGGCTGATGCGGCAAGACCTCACAGCAAGGGGGAGATAAGCAGACACGGAGAAGACACACAGCGAATGGACACAGCAAGCACAAGCGGCAAGGGGGGGATAAATAAATAAAATAAATAAATCTTTAAAAAAAAAAAAAATTAGCAATAGCTAAAAAGTGGAAGTAAATCAAGTGTCCATCAACACGTGAACGGATAAACAAAATGTGGTATACCCATACAGTAGAATATTATTCAGCCATAAAAAGAAGTGAAGTGCTGGTACATGCTACAACATGGATGAACCTTGAAGACATCGTGATGAGTGAAATAAGCCAGGCAAAAAAGAAAAATATTGTATGATTTCTCTTATATGAAATACTCAAAATAAGCAAATTCATAGACAGAATGGAGAATAGTGGTTTCAAGGGGTAGGGGAAGGGGGAATGGGGAGTTATTGCTTAATGGACATGAGTTTCGGTTTGGGATGATGAAAATAGTCTGAAAATAGATAGTGGTCAAAGTTACACAGTATTGTCAAGGTACTAAATGTACATTTTCCATTAAAAAATGGTTAAATAGATTTTTATGTTATTTATATTTTACCACAATTAAAAATAATTTTTTAAAAGGCATGAACTAATACATATTAAAACATGGGTGAACCTTGAAAACATTATGCAAATAAAAGACAGGTGTAAAATACCACGTACTGTTTGATTCCATTTATATGAAATGTCCAGAATAGGCAAATTATAGAGACAGAAAGGAGATTACTGGTTGCAGAGAAAGGACTGGAGGTGATGGCTAGAAAGTATACGGTTTCTTTTTGGCATGATGAAAATGTTCTAAAATTGACTATGGTAATAGTTACACAACTCTAAAACCAATGAATTATTCCCTTTCAATGGGTGAACTGTAGGTTATGTGAATTATATCTCAATAAAGCTGTTATCTAAAAAGTGCTGGGGAGAATCACAAGTATAAAGTATCTTATGGTAATTACTGAAGTGAATCAAGTCTGAACGCCAATTTAGTGTTCTTATCAGGATGCAATTAGAGCAACTTATTAATAACTCTGAATTTGTCAGGCTTTCACACAAGTTAAATATTCATTATAATACCTCATACTTTGGTGTGCTGTTTGACATCAAAGTTTTTATTAAACATCCACAACAATGTAGTGTGTTGGTACAGGGGTGTTGTATGGGAATTCCACACATGTGCAAGATTGTTTTGTAAGTTCACAACTTCTCTAATAAAAATATATATTTTTAAAAGTTTTTATTAAACAAATTCATAACAGCTAATAAATTATTTAACTCTTTCTTATTTAGCACAGATTTTATAAACTGAAATGGTGGTTAGCCATGCCAGTATAAAGGACATTACTAAGCAAAGCCTTCTTGCTATATGCAGTTCTAACACCACGTATCTTATTTCTAATTTTAGGCAGTGTGGGCTTATTATTTTAATGTTGTCACTAGATATGCCAATGTAGTTTAATAGAAGTCCACCTTGTATTGATTTCTATAATTATAGCAATGTAACTACTTAAGAGGCATAACCAAAAATAAATACCAATAAAATAGAGCACAGAGTTACAAAGATTTTAAGTCAACTCAATTTTAAAAAAGATATCAAAGATGACAAAGAATGAAAACATAATACAAAAACTTTAAAACCCTGTTTTACTCATCAGGTGCTAATTTCTAAAATATTCCTCTAAACTAATATTTTGTACAAATAGAAGTTGTGGCAAAACAGGTTACAGCTTTGTGATTTACAGAGAATAGCAATGGGGAAGAAAAAAAAAACAAGCTCTTTAAAAACACATTTATCCCTGGGAAATTGTTGTCCTTGTCCCCATTTTAAAGATAAGTAAATCTGATGAAACAGGTTTCACAACTTGTCCAAGAACACAAAGCAAACCTGTGGCAGAAATCTGGAAAACAACAATTTCTGATTTCCAGGTTTATGATTAAAAATCCATAAGGTAAAGCGCAATAAGTCAAGGGAAACACAGAAGAGCAATTTCCACTCTTTTAGCATGAATTAACTTTGGGACTGTTGTCCAGCACACTGAAGCTTACAATCTCCCAGAGGAATGACCCTTAATTAACTCCTTGCTAGCAGTGGCTGGAATGTAGAACCAGGACAGAGCCAACTATGAAGCAGTTTTTTCAGTGTGATCAAATAATACCATGTCTCTAACTTTGTCTCTCAAATGTTTTCATTGTTTTGTTAAATTCTGACTGTGTAAAAGTAGGATAATTCTATTGTTATACTGACAAAGCTTTGGTTGAAACAACCAGGAGTGTGGAATTGCTTCTTGACATTCCTGCTTAAGCCAGATGTTGAAAATGGTACTTTTCTTCTTTCCTGCAACTCACACACTAAACAAGGTTGAAACTGTTCACCCTCACCAAACTTGATTCAATAGTTTTAGCCAAAAAAAACCCAAAAAACAAAAAAAACCCAACAACAACAGTAATAAAGAATATTCCCAGGATCCAAATTTTAAGAGAATACACACTCAAGTATGCAGGGGTGAACTGACCTGCCTGGGATTTGTTTTAAAATCCTTCAGCAATGGAAAAAAAAGAAGAAGGTATAGATGAAATATTGGTGACAAATACTGATAATTGTTGAATATAGGTGATGAGTTCACCTTTTCTACTTTTGTCTATGCTGAAAATACTTCATAATAACTTTTCAAGAAATAAATTAATTCCAAAGTTACCGTCCTGAATATTAAGTACGAGACACTGGGTTTTAATAGTCTCCTCTTGGGAACGAAACGAGGCGAAGGGCCTCAAAAAGAGCCGAGGATCCTCTGACCAGGCGGACGGAGGCTGCGAACTACCCCCAGGCGCGCGCGACCACCCAGGCCGAAAGCGCGCAGGTTTCGTTCCCTGCTGAATCGGGCAGATCATTCCGTGCGCTCCGCCAACAGGAGCACCGCTGATCTGGAAGTGGCGCACGCGGGGCTCACGCCCGAGGCTCCGGGAAATCGAGAAACTCCGCTCGAGAGCGCCCAGCTCCCGGTCCTGGGCTCCGGCTCGGCCCCTGGCTCTCCAGCGACCCCTGAACTGTCAGTCCCCTCGGCCCCTCCACCGCGAACCCCGGTCCCACCCACCGCCTACCGTCCAAGTCCTCCTCTTCGTCGGTCTCGGCGTCCGCGCTAGCGTCGGCGACGGGGTAGGACTCTGCCTCGAGGGGGCCGAAAGGAGGGGCGGCGGCGGGCGGGACAGAGGTCAGGGCGCGGGCCTCGCGCAGGCGGGTGAAGTAGTCTACCGCGAAGTCGACGAGGTCGGGCGGCTGCTGCCGCAGCACCTCCACCGTGTAGCCCTGCAGTAGCTCCGTGAGCCCTGGCGGGATCTGGATGCGGCTCATGCCGACGGCGGCCGCGGCGACTGGCGGGTCCGGGCCGCCGGCGGCCACTGCCTCCCGCACTCCCTCCCGCCGGCCCCTCGCCTGGCGGCCGCGCGGTCTCCTCACGAGCGGCCCGGATGCGGCCTTCCTCACGCCGCACTTCGGCCGGGTCTGGGTTTCCGGGCCGCGCGACCCTGCTTCCCTTCGGCGGGCCTGGCGCCGCCGCCGCTGTCACTGGGCCGCCGTCGCTGCCGCGGGGACCGACCAGCGGGCGGGACGGGCGGGACAGGCGCCCGGGTTGTGACGCAGGCGGCCGCGGGCGTGCGCGCCCCCGCCGAAGCGCCGGCCCTCAGTGCGCGTGCGCCGCTGGGTCACCTGCCGTCCGGGGCCGTCGGGGGTCGCAGCGCGGGAGGGCTCAGGCTGCCGCCTCCTGGCGGCATGAAGAAATGAATCGTCGGCGGCTGAGGCGGGGTTCTGGTTAAGGCCTCTCATCTGTTCATAAGACCTTCCATTATTCTTTCCGTCCACCCTAAGCGCCTTCTGTTTGCGGACGCTGACTGGGGGCCAGAGATACAGCCAAGAGCCAAATGCAGTGACACACACAATCACCGCAGTGTGATTCCAGCTTTGGTGGAGAGTAAGAAGGCCCAATTTTAGGGGCTGACGTTCAAGCTGACCCCGAGGCCCCGGCAGGATCTGGCCAGAGGAATCTGGAGGAAAGCCATCTGAGTTCAGAGGACAGCCAGAGCAAAGGCCTGGCAGAGTCAGGACCACCTGGGCCACAGAGAGGAATGGGGAAATGACCATAGAACCCTCTGGGGGCTAGCAGGAGGCCTGGGAGATGTGAGATGGGGATGGCCACGAGTGTGTGTGTGTGGTGTAGTAGTAGTAGTAGTTTCAGTGAGAGAGTAATTTTAGAGCCCTAGGCAGAAAAACAAACCTGGAAGCGTTCATCCTACCAAACGTGCAGACATGGGAATAAGGCCCAGAGGAGGAGCTGCCTCTGTGCCTGACCCTCTCCTTGAGTACTCCCACCAGGGTCCCCAGGTCTAGGTCTGTGCACACCACCCCTTCCCACCCTGGGTCCTTGGCCAGCACTGCTTGATGGAGTTGAGCAGAATGCAAGGCATTGCTAATCCTATGCCCCTAGGGAGTGTGTACAGGCAAACCAGAGACCAGCCTATTTCCCAAATTGCGCCCCCTTCCCCAGCCAAGTTGGAAGGAAATAGGAAAAGATGGAGTCCTTCCTGGGATGTCCATGCCACAGCCTAGATGCTGACCAAAGGCCCAGTGGGCATAGGACAGTCCTCCCTATCCTTGGCAGGCCTAGCCAGGAAGTGAATTGCTGTACGCTTGGGAACCTGAAGGACATTCGGGATGGTTAAGTTCCACCTGGTAATTACCCCATATTAATTAAAACACACTAGCACTTCCCTTACTGGCTTGGCACACACCCAGGAGCTGAGTACTGCTGGGAACTGAGCTTCTGGCAGCAGGAGAACAAGATCTCAGCTGATGCAGAGGCCAGCCCAGGCTCCAGGCCAGTCAGTCCTGTGATTCCAAACAACAATGCCTTCCTGGACAAGTTCCTTGACCCCTGAGAGGAGTCTTGGACCATCAGCTTTGTGAGGGAAGGAGTAGTGTCTGACTTGTTCCCTGCTGGGTCCTCATTCTTGGAGGTTTCCTGAACGAACTGAAGGATACATTTCCATGCAGCAGGCAGAGCTAGTGAAACTGCTGTCTTGACCTCGCAGCTGTGCTTCAAAGCTGTGCTTCTGATCTTAGAATGCGAAGACCACACTAAGGACAGGCAGGGAGGGGCTGGAGGGGCAGGGGCTCTGTTCTTTGACCCTTCTGAGCATTTTCTAGGGAGACACGGTACTTTTGGGGTCAGCCCTTGCCAGAGATACCCAGGAAACCAGGATGTGACCCCCATCACACCACCATACCTGGGAATCTGCTCCTCTTCAAGCAATCCTACAACCAACCCTTTGGAAAGGCAAATTCACATCTCTGCTCCCTATGTGCCCATCTTGTCAGTTTTATATGTTCTAAAGGTGGACAGACAGGTACCTGTACAATTAGGACTGTAATCTCAAAATAGGGGAGAGGGAGGCTGTGGATGAAAGCTGGAGAGCAGCTACTCCAGAGCTGATGGCAGAGCTGGGTGCCATCAGGTTGCTCCAAGAAACCCTCACTGACCTCTGCCTAAAGCAGGCCCATCTGCAGGGTTTCTTCTCAGATTTCCCGTGGCTTGGCCATCCATCTGTCCTGTCCATTCATCCAGCAAACATGATATACCAAGGCATCACTGGTTCTGGAGGGAGGGGGGAACCCTTTGGCTGCTTCTCACCTGTCTCCGGAGACCAGCCTTAGACTCAAAAGGAAGGATGAGCAACCAACCTCCAGGCCCAGCCTGACTCCCTTTCCTCAGCACAGGGTCCCCACAGGAGAACATCTCCATCCCTTCTGGGCAACCCTTCAGTAGCAAGTGGAGCCCCAAGGGACTTCATAGATGCCTCGGTGAGTTGCCCAAAAAAGAGGACTCTGGAGCAGGATAGAATAGCTGGGGCCTGAGCCCCACATCCTTTACCCTTACCCTCCTAGGACAGCCTGCATTAAATCCTGTCCAGCTGTACTGTGGGTTACCGTGGAAACCAAACCCAAGTGTATCCAGTAACTGGAAAACAGCTTCCAACAGCAAATGACGGTGGGTGGAAAAGGCCAGGAGCTGACCTTGTGGAGGAAACAAGGGAGCTAAGCCCGGAGAGAAACGCAGCCCCAGGAAGAGAGGAACCCAAGAAGTCTGAACCCTGGCAAATGTTGGCAGCTGTCTTGCTCCAACACGTGGCAATGGACTTTGGTGAAGGAAGAACCTTATGCTTTATGGCCTGGTAACTGTGGACTTCTATCCCAAATAAATACTCTTTATAAAGACCAACCGATTTCTGGTATTTTGCATCAGCACCCCTTTGGCTGACTAATACAGGTACCAACTGCTGTTTCCAATCATAATCATACTGTGGATTTTTTGAATTCTTGATAGGGTTATTATAAAAAGGGTTTTTTCCTCTCTGCAGGAAGAAAGGAGAGGCCTCAATCCCCCCACACTCCCAACCTGTAGCATCCTCTGGAAACCTGCTCTGGGTCCGGATCCCTCCAACTTATACCCTCTGCCCTCTCTGATGCCCCATCCCTGCTAAGGGGACTCAGCCCCAGAAAGAACACCTCCCCCTTTCTGCCCACAGGGGCCCCTCTTTTCAGCCACTCAACCCCCCACCCATCCTGGTCTTAGTACCTAACACTATCAGCTTCTATTTCTCCTTAGAAGTGTTCATGAGCCTCCATGGACTGAAAGGATTGGGAAGGGGGCTGTTTCCTCTGCCTTCACCTAAACTATCCTTCAGTCTCCACCAGGCCTCCCTCATGAGGCCACTCATTGCCTTTGGTCCAGGAAGTCTGGTCTATTTTAACAAGCACCCATGCTCCAGGGAGCAGTTAATTCCCAGGCCACCTCTTTCTGTCCCTGTGAGCTCCTCCCCTCCCTGGACACTGTGTCCTGAAAAAGTGTCAGAGTCTCTACAGTGCACCCAGGACCTGCCCCTGGAACACCTCAGGTCAAGGACAGAATCTAGAAAGCACAAGGGAGCCCAGTTGGGGAGCCACAGGCCTGCATGCTAACCACATCAGAGAAAGCCGAAAAGGCAGCCCTCAGGGAGCACCTGGCCCTGGGGCCTTCCCAGTGCCTGTCTGGACTCTGTGTGCCATCCCTGGCCTGCTTGACCTACAGGCCAAGTGCCCCTGCTTTGACCCTGCAGTACAGATAGGCCTCCTAGAGCCTGGGTCAAGCTGCCCAGGACAACATCTAATAGCATCTTGGGCCTTTTTCAGGCCTATGAATACCAGTCCCGCTCTATCACCAACTTGACAATACTTTGGCAGACTAATATACCCTGTCTGATCCTTGCTGCCACTTCTGTAAAATGGGGTTAAAAATCTCCATCCAGGGAACCAGATGTGGCTCAAGCGATTGAGCTCCCGACTATGATATGGGAGGTCCCAGGTTTGGTTCCCGGTGCTTCCTGGAGAAGACGAGCAAGACAAAGACAGGCAGGCATGGCGAGCTGACACAAGATGACGCAACAAGGAGACACAAAGAGGAAAGACAATAAGAGATACAACAAAGTAGGGACCTGAGGTAGCTCAAGCGATTGAGCGCCTCTCTCCCACATGGAAGGTCCCAGGTTCAGTTCCTGGTGCCTCCTAAAGAGAAGACGAGCAGACACAGAGCACACAGCGAATGGACACAGAGAGCAGACAGTGAGTGCAAACAACAAGGGGTGGTGGTGGTAAATAAATAAAATCTTAAAAAAAAAAAAAACTCCATCCATTAAATGTTGAAGTACACAAGGAACCCATAAGGTTAGAAAAAGTATTCTGTCTGTAGGGAGTTCCAACCTCCAAGGTGTGGGGAAGAGAATTGTGGGATAGAGATGGTACAAATTTATAGCAGAATTGGTGCTACTGTGCTCCTAACAGGCTGCTGGTGCGTCGACCTGCCCTTATCCCTCACCCTTGCCCTAGTTTTACTCTTCTTTGTGCCTGGGTGACGCTGTTATCACCAGTTGGTTATGTTAACAATCACCATCTGGCTTTGACTCAAGGTGCTCTGTGAAGAGAAATTGCTGGGGAGGTCCCCAGCTTCCACTACCACCCCCCTTTACCCCAAAGGGGGAAAGAAAAGCTATATCGGGAACGGGTGGCATTTCAAAGTGCACCATAAAAAGAAAGCACAAGCCAGAAGGGAGTTACTCACCACCTGCTCTGCTCCCTTCACAAATGTGCCTCCAGGGGCTTCCCTGTTTGAACACCCAAAGGAATAAAATAATCTACTACCATTAACATCAAAGAACCAAAACAGTCTGTTTTATTTTTTATTTTTTCAAAGATTTATTTTTATTTATTTCTCCCCTGCTCCCGTTGTTTTTGCGCTTACTGTTTGCTCTCTGTGTGTTCTTCTGTGTCCATTTGTCTTCTCTTTAGGCAGCACCAGGAATCAATCCTGGGCCCTTCCAGAGTGGGAAAGTGGAACTCAATCTCTTTTGCCACCTCAGCTCCCTGGACTGCCGTGTCTCTTATTGTCTCTCCTCTGTCTCTCTTTGTTGCGTCACCTTGCTGCACCAGATCTCTCCGTGGACCAGCACGCTTGGATGGGCCACCTCTCCAAATAGGCCAGTGCTTCGTGTGGGCCAGCTCACTGTGCAGGCCAGCTTGCCTTTCACCTGGAGGCCCGGGAATTGAACCCTGGACCTCCTAGATGGTAGACAGGAGCCCAATCACTTGAGCCACATCCGTTTCCCGTCAGTCTGTTTTAAAATGGAAGATGTTTCAAAGGGCAAATTATCCAGGAGCACACACTGTAAGTGATTCTGAGGCCCCCACCTCAGATCAAGATGACAGATCTGGGCTCCACCCCCCACAGAAGCTTTGAACAACCAACAAGAACTGGCAGAAACATCTTTCTCAAAGCTCCAGAACTGCAGTAACAGGGCAAACACCTAATGAAGAAAAAGGGCTACTTAAAAGAGATAGGAGGGAAGTGGGTGTAGCTCAGTGGTTGAGTACCTGCTTCACATGTACAAGGTCGCAGGTTCAATCCCCAATACCTCCTAAAAGAAAAAAAAAGAGAGAGAGGAACTCTGGGCACACAGGCTGGCCCCTCCCCCACTCCTCACCTGCTGGGTGCAGAGCTGGCCTGCTCTCCCAGTGCAGATAGATCCCTGCTCCTGGTTCTGGAGGGAGCAGAGGAACCCTTGGGCACATTCTGGGAAACTATGTCTAGCTCAATCTGACTGGTGACTGCTTGAGGGATCTGCCATGGGAGAACTTGCCCTGTGTGTAGAAGTCAGCTCACTGACCTCTCCTACAGACGGCTGTGGGGAGCAGTCAAGTCATGCTGCCTGGGGCAAGGGATTTCTGGCTGTAGGAAGCACAGTGCGGAGCCTGGGACATATCAGACAGACTTTAAAAAAAAAAATTGTCCTAAATACGCTCAAACAACTAAAGGAAAACATGGACAAAGAACTAAAGGAAACCAGGAAATTGATAGATGTACACAAAGAGAATACCAATAGAGAGATGGAAATTATGAAAAGGAAACAAACAGAGCTGAAGACCACAGTAACAGAAATTAAAAATTCCCTAGAGGGGTTCAACAACAGATTGGAGAACGAAAGAATCAGAGAACTTGAAGAAAAAACAATTGAAATCATCCAGTCTGAGGAGAAGAAAGAAGAATGAAGAAAAGCAAACAGAGCCTGAGGAACCTGTAGGACATTGTCAAGCATGCCAGTATACACATTGTGGGAGTCCCAGAAGAAGAGAGAAAGGGGCAGAGAATATTCAAAGAAATAATGGCTGAAAACTTCCCATATTTAACGAAAGACATAAATTTGCACATCCAAGATGCTCAATGAACTCCAAACAGTATAAACCCAATTAGAGCCATGCCAAGGAATTCTGAAAGTTTCAGAAGAGAAGTAACATGTCACTTACAAGGAAGCTTGATAAAATTAAGTGCCAATTTCTCACTGAACCCAGGAGGGAGGAAGGCAATGCGATGACATATTTAAAGTGCTGAACACAAAAAATTGCCAACTAAGAATTTCTGTATCAGGAAACCGACTTTAAAAAATGAGATAGATGAATAGGATAGAATGATATAGCAAATGTAGCAAAATGTTAAAATTGGTGGATCTGGGTATCTGGGGGGTAGAGTTCTCTGTATGGGGTTTGTATTATTTTTGTAACTGTCCTGTAATTTGAAAGTATATCACAATAAAAAGTTTTTTAAAAAATGAGAAAGATTAAGACATTCCCAGAAAAACAAAAGCTGAGGGGGTTCATCATCACTAGACCAGCCCTACAAGAGATGCTACGGAGTTCTGAAGGTCGAAAGGAAAAGACAAAATACACAATAGATCGAAGCTGCATGAAAGAATAAAGATCTCCGGTGAGGGTAACAACCTGGGTAAATATAAATGCCAATCCTATTGTCTTTTTCATTTGTAGCTCCACTTTTTACATCCTACAGGATCTAAAAGGCAAGTGAACGAAATGTAATGATAAATCACTGGTTTGGTTTGGGTCTCAATGTAATTTGTGACAAGAACCACAGAAAAATGGGAGGACAAAGAGGAACATAGTTTGTGTATATTATTGAAGTTAGGTTGGTTCCAAAGCACATGAGATTGTTACAAATTTAGGATGTTAAATTTAAGCCCCATAGTTACTACAAAGAAAATACTGGAGAATATGCAAGCTCATAGAGACAGAAATTAGAGTATAGGTTTCCAGGGGTAGGGAGAAGGGGAGTTAATGCAGAATGGGTGCAGGATTTCTGTTTGGGGAGATGGGAAAGTTTCAGTAACGGAAGGTGGTAAGAATACTGCAATATTGTGTATGTGATTAATTCCATTGAATGGTATGCTTTGGGAATGGCTGAGATATAAATCCTTATGTTGTACATATATCCCCACAATTAAAAAGAAAGAGCAACTAAAGAGACAATGAAAATTGCATGGAAGCGGGTGTGGCTCAGTGGATAGAGCCCCCGTTTACCATATGGGAGGCCCGGGTTCGCGTCCCGAGGCCTCCTTGTGAGGGCACGCCGGCCTGAGCGGTGCGGAGGGCTGATGCAGCAACCTCACGGCAGGAAGCGGGTGTGGTGCAATGGATAGAGCACCCGTTTACCATATGAGAGGCCCCAGGTTT
>JAQZBX010076621.1:0-14402 GCA_029593785.1 Cabassous unicinctus | reverse complement strand
TGGCTCAACCTTGAAAGCATGATGGCAAGAAGAAGGCAGCAGTCACAAGGACTACATATTCTGTGATTACATTTATATGAAATGTCCAGAATAGGAAATCTATAGAGAAAGAAAGTAGAATAGTAGTTACCTAGGGCTCAGGGATGGGGAGAGTATGGAGTCACTGCCACTGGATTTAGGGCTTCTTTTGGGAAGGGGACAAAAATATTCTATAATTAAATTGTGGAGATGGTTGCTCAACCCTGTTAATATGCTAAAAAAATGGCTTGTACAATTCCCATGGTTGAGTTGTATTGCATGTAAATTATATCAATGAATCTGCTAATATATATATATATATATACACACACACACAATATGAACCCATACGAAAATACATATGTGTAACTTTAAAGTATTTAAAAAATGTTAAACTTAGTTGTCTTGAGATGGTGAAAATGTAGATAATATATAACCTCCTTTTGCTTTTCTGTACATTCTAATCTGTCTACAAAGGACATGCACTATTCTTTTTCTTTTTTAAAAATTCGTAACTCTTGTTTTCTAGCATACTATTGTCCAGACTCTACCTCCATGAGTCTGCTCACTATCCTTAGTTCATATCAGTGAGATGATGCGATATTTGTCCTTTTGTCTCTGGCGCATTTTGTGGTGAGATTCTTCTGCATAATAACTGCAATGGGGGTACCTGACATTACTCATTGGTCAAGTCCTATGGATCTGTAGAGCACAAAGTGTAAACCACAATGTAAACCATAGACTGGTTAGTAGCAAGGCTTCAATATTGGTTCATCAACTGTAACAAATGTACCATACTGATTTAAAGGGCCAATAGTAGGGGTAACTATATGTGTGGGTAAGTGGGGGTTATATGAGAATTTCCTACACTTTTGGTGTAATTTCTCTGTAAATGTAAACTTAAAACTACTCTAAAAATAAAGTTAAAAAAATAAAAAGAAAATTCAAAAAATTTCAAAACTAATTCATGAAATGCAGAAAAAATTTGCAAAGACTGGGGAAATTATTTTGTTATTTGGTTTTTTGTTTTATGTTGTTTTGATTTGTTAGCTCCAGGCACTCAAGGGAATCTCTGCCACATCATTGGGTGTTTACAAACTTATGGAAGAGACAGTTTAGAGACTGCCCCAGAGTTCACAAGTGAGGCAAGAGAGCCTGAACTCCTCTTGAGGCAGATGTCAGCCTATCAACAAAGAAACAAGGTTCAGAGACTCTATGTCCCACATTTCTGTTTTAAAAAATATTCTGAGGACACTTTAGCAGTTCCCTAAAGGTGATAGCTCAGAAAGAACTTCCAAGGTTCCTGACATGTGGCCAGGCTCTGACCCCATGAGGCATCTGCAACCAGTTAGAAGTGGATGGTTTTTCAAGTCCATCAGAAGAGTCGACCTCTCAGGGTCAGCCTGTTGTGGATTTGGATCATGTAAAGTCTTAATAAACCCTGTCCATGATGGAGAAAACAAGATGAGGCTCCGGGATGATGCACACAGGACCATGTCAGCTTGTTTCCTGTTTTTGCCCTTTTTCATTTATGTCTTGTAGCTCAACATGATGGGGGAGCTAAGCAAAGGAACCAATAATACTGAATAGCCTGGGAGAGGAAGGATATATATGTGTGTGTGTATGTGTGTGTGTGTGTGTGTGTGTGTATATACACACACACTCACTCTGGAAAAAAAAAGTGGGACTTTAAATTTTCAATTCAGATAAAATCATTCTACCATAAAATAATCTGTCCCAATGTTGACTAAACAATAATGCAAATTCAACATTATTATTATTTTTATTATTTATTAATATTATTATATTTTGCCTGGGCACAGCCAAGACAGACAACTAGGTTCTGAGAATTAGTTGCACAATGTCACAGTGTTAGTTGAATGAAAGTTTTTTCATACTTCCAGAATTAACCAGAAGAAAAAATGAAGAAAATGACTTATATATGTGTGTGAATAAAATATCATATAATATATAATAGCATTGCAAATATATTTTCTGTGTTTGAAACTTGAAAACATAATGGCATTGCTTAGAATTGATGTAATGGAGAATCCTTAGTGTTTCAACGAATTTAAGCATGAGGGAGAAACCCTATATTATTACAGGAATCTGTGGTTTCCACAAATCTTCCTTGAAACTAAACTTCTGCTGTGGGGAGGCCATGAGTGCCCCCTGAAGCTCAGCTCACTTCTGCATGGGAAGGTGTGTGTCTGGGCTCACACTAACTTCCCCTCACACTGTGTCATGCACAGTAGTACACAGCCGTGTCCTCAGCTGTCATGGAGCTCAGCTGCATGGAGAACTGGTTCTTGGATCCTCTCTTGTGGTGGAGAGCCGCCTCTTGAGGAATGGCTTGTAGTTAGTGCTATCATACTATATTATTGTCAACCACTGCAGCCTCATTCTTGGGGGCTGATGGATCCAATTCCAGCAGTAACCACTGGTTGTGATGGAGAATCCAGAACAGAGCAGGTGAGGGAGAGTGTCTGAGAGGGCTTCACCAACACTGGGCCTGAATCCTGCAGCTGCACCTAGAACAGGGCACCTGAGGACAAGGAGAACAATGAATCCTGTGATCAGAGGCAGCATCCCCATTACCTTCATGTCTGAATCCTGAGACACTCACATCTGGGATCTGCCACAAGAAAGAGGAAGAAACACAAGGCTTTCGTGTTCCTTTGTATGAGGTCCATGACTTACAGACAATGATTTCCAGGTTCAGGAGGTCCTGGATTTAAATCCATGTGTGCTGTGCTTTCATAACTTGACTAATGTGGCCATTTGCACGTGGGAGGTACTTTTGTATGTAAAGGTCAAAGGGGCCTGGGGATTCCTTGTTGAGGGTCTCCTCTGTGAGGAGGAAGCTGGTTGATCCCTAGAACACATTCTGCTTCCTGGGTCCCACTTCACTAAGTAAGGGGATTTCTTTAACCAGGCCATGAAAGCTTCCTGAAGGAGATCATTAGGGAGGTGGTTGCAGCCAAGGAACAAGGATGTCTTTAAAAATATTGTCAGTGTGCCTCTACTCTAATGGGGATACGTATTTATCAAACACCCAAAACAAGTACACAGTCTGTAATCTGCTCAATAAATCTTCTGATCCATTTATCTCCTCTTTTACCTGATTTTATTGGATATTCTAAAGTTTGAAGCAGCAGCTAAAATTATCTAACACATTGAATTCAGACAAACTGTTCAATCCAATATATGTCACAATTCAGAATGACTTTATTCAAATTACTTAATGTGAATGAATATTTCTTCTTTGAATAGGACTTTTATAAAATGTATCCTTAGTAATTTTTGTTGAATTGAAATTGCTCAAGACAATCTTAACATGCAGCTAATTCTTATCACCCCTAGCAGGTTCCTAAACCTGCTTATTCCCTGTACTTAGCTGAGTCTGCAGCGACACTGTGCACCTCAGTACTCTCTCCTTAGGTAAAACTTTAAGAAACATAAACCCTCCTCTGATTTACATATAGAGACAGTCAGTGGAGTGTTGACAACACACCAATATGTTGAATCAGTGATTTGGATGAATTTTGTCTCTCAAAAACACATGGTCAAGTTCTAATGCTAGTCATGTGAATCTGAGCTTATTTGGAAATAGGTTCTTTGAAGATGTTGTTAAGATAAGGTCAAACTGGATTAGATTAGGCCCTAATCCAAAATGCTTTGTGTCCCTTTAAGAAGGAAAGAATTGGAGACAGACAGACTCAAGAAAGACACCATGTGATGACTGAGTTAGGAATTGAAGGCCCAGGATTTTGGGCAAAATATCAGAAGCAAAGAGGAGGATGGGAAGGGCTCTCTCCTACAGACATCAGCATTTTAGCCTGCAGAACTGCAATATAATACATTTATATTGCATTAAGCCATCAAATTTTTGGTTCTTTGTTAAAGCGACCCTAGAAATCCAGTCAGTGGTCTATTCATGGATTCCAGGAAAGCCCAATTCCTGCTTTCTTGACAATACCAGTGAATTTTAAATTCATTGACATTGATTGACATTGATTTGACAATTGATTGACAATTGTCAATCATGACAATTGATTGACAATTCATTGACATTGATTTCCCTGCATGGGGGAATAACATGCAGATCCTTATCAATACAGCAGCACAGGGAATGATTTGCAGAAAGGATGAGCTCCCAATGGCTAAAGGGTAACTCCCTGAACACTTATCAGGTCCATTGAAAAATCCCCTGAGAGTTGCCCTCCTGAACCCTGTCACTGAATCTGGAATCTTGACTGAGATCCCAGAAGTCAGTAGTGCTTAAAGCCCAGCAAATCTCCCTCCCCTCCTGCCCTGTGACCCTCAGGATGTGACCTCAAACCTATGGGCTTTGGTTTGATAGGGCACAAATTGGGGATCACAGCAGAAATGTTATTTGTGAATTTTATAGTAGGGATGCAGAGATTAGTCTTGTTATCCTCACTGTTATTAGTGTTATCATCACTGCAGGGATGACAATGTGGAGACCTATGTGAGCCCTCACCTCTGACCTCAATTGCACAAGGGCCACCTGCTCTGGTCCTGTCCTTAACAAGGGACACCTGTGTGACTGGAGTAGGTCAACTCCCTCTGTCTCAGGGCTCCAAACTGTACATTAACCAATTTAACCTTGATTCTAAGGAGCCCTTTTCCCTTACATAAAAAGTTTCTGGAACACAGCTTGGATGAAGCATATGGCAACATTTCTATTCAATATTGTTACATGAAATACATAAAAACCATCCTCCATGCTGGAATGTGGGCAACACAAAAGTCAACAGAAGGAGGATGAAAAAGATGAACAGGACAAATCAGGACCTGCTTATTATGAGCTGGAAATATGGGCTGACCTGCTGTGGGTAAGAGGAGGGGAAGGGATGGCATCCAACATCCAGAACCAGGTGTGCCCATTCCTCACTAGGTGGTCATATAGGGTTGCACATATACAAAATTGGGTGTCCTGGTCTTTGGAGCTGATGGACTCAGAGGGAAAGTTATATAAATTCTTGCTACCAGAGAAAAACTCCAAGAGGTGTGCATATGTTTCTGCTCACCCTCAAGAAAGAAATATATATATATATTAGGCCACCAGGTAGAAACTAGCTTTTGGTGCTTGTGGACATTATTAAGCAATACTGTGTTCAGACACCATCACTTGACATTTTGTCATGCATTTTTTTAGAAGAACCAATTGAAATTACTATTTTGTAATAGAAAGGGTAAAGAAGTATATGTTTTTAATTAATTTTTTTATTTTTAAAGAAGCTTTAGATTATATAAATGTTACATAAAAATATAGGAGATTCCCATATGCCCCACCCCTCCCCCCACACTTTCCACATTAACACATTTCATTACTGTAGTCCATTTGTTACAATTGATGAACACACACAGAAGCATTGCTACTAACCATGGACTATAGTTTACATTATAATTTACACTCCACCCTGAACAGTTTTGTAGGTTATGACAAAATATACATTAACTGTATCCATCATTGCAATGTCATCCAGGACAATTCCAATGTTCCAAAAATGTCACCATATTCACCTATTCTTTACAGCCCTTCCCCTAAGAACCTCTGGTGGCCAAAGCCTTTATATCAATGATAAAAGTTCTTCCATTGTTAGAATAATATTTTATTGAGATTTTTTTGTAGATTAGCAGTGATGAAAATGCTGCATGAAGTAAGCACCATGACCAGAGAGAGAAGTAAGAGATATTGTTGGAATTCATGCTGAGAAGATGTGAAAGAGCCATATGATGGCTGACTTTTATTTTCACTGTATAATGTAGAGTATGAACTAAGTTTGGAACATGAACTAATTGAAAGTTGAGTCCAGATGTTACAGTATAATGGAGTGACATTATTAAAGTCATAAAAAATGAAGCATGACCTGTCAAGAGAAATGTAGCAAATAGCAGGTGATTAGTGTTTTCCCCAAATCCTAGGCCCCCTGAATTAATAAACCATCATTTTCCTCCCATTCCTTACTCCTAAGGCATCAGGAAGTCTTAGAAACCTCCCTTTTTTGTTTGCCTCTCATTGTTTTCTTCAGTTAGAAAAAACTCCCAAAGGAGTAGAATATTATTAGATCCATCAAAGCCATGGTTAAATTCTTATTTTAGACTGTGTTTTGAAAAAGGAGAACTCTGCCCCTGAGAGGAAGTCCTTCCCAGGCACCCCCTGCACCTATCTTTTGTCTGGGCCCTGTGCTTAATGGGCCCTGAGTGCCCTCTGCAGCCCAGGTCCTGCCCTGAAGGGAGGTTCTCTTTGGGTTCACAGGGCATTTTCCTTGCAGCTTCTTGGTCCAGTGTTACCTGGCTGTGCCCTTCACTTCAGACTGATCTTTAGAGACACCACATGCAGGTAATACAAACTCTTGATAGTGAATTTTCCTTAGCAACCCAGCATACTCTTCAGGTAGACAAAACACAGGAATCTGCAACCACAAGGGGGCCCTTCCCTGGTGCCTGCCAGATGCTTTGATTCAGTAACAGGCATAGTGAATCCAGAGACTTTCAGGGGGTCTTTCATCAACCTTGTCCTCCTCAGTTTTGAAGGTTACAACAGAGAACATGTGCACACACAGGACCATGGGACTCAAAGCCCACACACACATCTACTATACCCATAACACATGCACACAGACACAAAAAACACACAGACATACACATACAAAGACACACTTTACATGTGCACACACAGACACTTGCTATACTATATCATGCACTCACATGCTGTCACTAACACACATGCACATTCCCGTACATACACATTTACTATTCCAATATTACATCATGAGTCTTTTGAGAAGCAGTTTTGATGTTGGAAAGAAGGCCCCAGGAGAAGAGAAGCAAGCCATTCACCTGATCATCTACAGCTGATCTTGTAGGAAACAGGAGCTAAGCCCGGAGACAAACGCAGCCCCGGGAAGAGAGGAACCCCAGAAGCCTGAACCCTTGCAAACGCTGGCAGCTGTCTTGCTCTAACACGTGGCAATGGACTGTGAGCTTCTGAGAAGATAGACCCAGAACCCCTGCTTATAATCTTTCCACAATGAGTTGAGAGAGTCTGATTGAAAATAGAGCCAACACAAAGGAAGCAAAGACAACAGATAAACAGAGGAAATCAGGTCTTAAAATAAAATGTGAACTCTAGAATTCAGCCATAATCAAACTTTTATACCATCTTTTATTTACTTTTAAATTATTGTTTTTTATATTTACATAATATAATGAATACTTGTAAACTTACCTCCCATTCCAAGAACTAAAAATTTGCCAATAATTAAATCTACATTTGAGAATATTCTCTATCCTGCCACTTGCCTAACCAAAAAGGTGAACAATAACCTGATTTTAAATGTATAATCATCTTGCTTTTTAAAAAAATAAAATATATTTATCACATTTGTAAAAAATAATAATAATAATAATACATCACTCATAAGTACATTCAGAGACAGGTTTGTGTACACATATGTTTGCATTCACAGATACACACCTATAAACATGCCTTCACATGTACACACATATAAGCACACATACATGTTTTCTCTCTGATTTTTGTGACACTGGACTCCAAATTTATCATTCATCCCTGTGTCCAGCACATGGATACGGTGCCCCAGGCTGACCCTAGGCTTGCTTAGGTGCCTTCCTTTGACAAATAGTCCAAAATCAAACATGAGTTATCTGATACTTGGCAAGTGACTGCATGTTGAGTTTGCCTTTCCCTGCTTTGCCTGGGAGCCCTGCAGATGCCCCATGAGAGGAGCCAGGCTGCCTGCCAGGGGTCAGGAGCACATGGCTGATCCATTCACAGTCAGTGCAACCAGGACCCACCCGCCCCACATGCCTGGGAGGAGCCTCTGGACACACAGCCCAGCAAATGGATGTTCTCAGTGGTTCTCAGAAGACACAGGACCCCTGTGCAGAGCCTCCCTCCCAGGAGCAGAAACAAATGCTGGACAAGGAATGGGGGGCCTGGCTTGCATTTCTCTTGCTGTTTTCAGAATACTCTTTTTATCTCCGATATTTGTCATTCTGAATAGTAGGTGTCTTGGGGTAGATCTATTCAGACTTAATCTTTATGGGTTGTGTTTTCCTTCTTGGAAATTGATATTTCCAATTTCCTCAAATTTTTAAGTATAATGTTGCCTATGACCCAGCATTTCTATTGCTTTTCACCTACCCAAGATAATTCATATCATATATCAGGCAGAAGAAATTGTACACAAATGTACTCAGAAGCATTATTTGTCATAGCCCCAAATTGGAAACAACCCAAATATCCATGAACTGATGAATGAATAAAAATTGGGAGCATGTGTATAAGATGGAATATTATTTAGCCTGAAATAATAATATTTATTATTAACCCTGAAAATATTATGCTAATTGAAAAAAGGTATTTAGTAGAGATCACTTATTATATTATTCTGTTTATTTGGAATTTCCAGAACAGTCAAACCCATACAGACAGAAAGCACATTAGTGATTGCCAGAGGATGGGGAAGGGAGAATGGAGAAAGACTACAAATGGGTATGGAGTTTCTTCTGTGGTGGTGTACATGCTATAAATTTATACTAGGGTGATAGTTGCACAACTCTGCTGAGTTACATTAAACATTTACAAATGTTTACATTACATTAAACATTTTGATACATCTGAATGAACCATAGGTGCCTAAAAATTATGTGGGATTGAGTTGAGAGAGCAGATGGTCTCATAAATACAAATTATAAAATAGGTTCCATTCTACTGGCAATGGGGATATTGGAATTGATGACATGCCTCTGGAGAAAGGGGAGAGATGGCTAAGGTGGTGATACATGGAATGGCAGAAATGGATTGAGAGGATCTGTAAAACTGACCTGCAGGCTTTAGCTATGATGTCATCAAGAGAGCAGTGTCTTCCTGGAGCCAAAGTAGAAGGTGCTATCATGGAGGGGTTGGTAGCAGTGGCCATGCAGCCATTAGAATGGGGACCAGTGGGTAGAGGAGGACAGGAGTGCATGGACAGGCCAGGTAGGAAGGGAGGATGGGCTTAGGGATCCCAGGGCTAATTCTATAAGGAGCAGGTTCAGAAGAAGATTCTAACAGTCCTTGCCTGGACTTCCATCAATGTCAGAATATAAGTTGCTCTCAGAGTGAGAAAGGTGATGTGGGCTGCTTCTAGGAGAGGAAACACTGGATGCTGTCAGTAGCCCCTCCTGACCATCACACATCCCCTCTCTGTCCTCCCTCCCAGATGTTTGGATTTTATCACCTTGTGTTGAAGTGGGGTCATGCTCAGGGGATAGAAGACTCAGGAACGCATCACAGCTCAATTAGTTAAATCACACATGAATCCAAAAATTCTCAACAACTTATGTATACACTGTTCATGAGGATATCCACAAAGCTTTAGCAAAAGTAATAAAATTGATAGCATTATGGTTTTTAAAAATATTATTAAACTATATGATTCTTACATAGACATACATAAACAATGCGTATCATAAAAATTGTGAATTTAAAGAACAAATATTCCTATTATCATACAAATTTCCCATGCATCTCTCTACCACCAACACCTTGCATTGTTGTAAAATATTTTTACAAACTATGAAAGAGTATGGTAAAAATATTGCTAGTACCATAGCCTATATTTTACACTTGGTGTATTTCCACCCAACACACCCTACCTTAACAGGCTTCCCCAATGTGAACACAACAATTTAAAGACCTAAGCAGCACTCAGTGCCAGCAGAGCTGCTTAAGTTCTCTGCACACTGGAAGTTCCCTAACTCTATAAATCACCATCTGGGGTTCCTTGCTAGCTATTAGGTGAACAGAGGGGCTGATTCAGCCTGTTCCCCACACTCAGCAGTCCTGGGATTCTCTGCACTGCCCCTGGGGGAAGTGAGGGATATTGTGAGGGAAAGGGCTGAACTACTCTATTCATTAACTGTGCTCATGGAGGGAAACCAGTAAAAATGGGAAAACATGTTCCAACTCTACTTTGAACATTTCCTAAGGAGAAAGACATCTCTAAGGAACAAGACATAGCCTAGCATTAAGGAATAACCCAAGTGGGGGAAAGTGGGTAATTACAGTTGGTTTAAAACCACATTTGCTCCTATATGTAGTCAAAGCCAATCAAGAAAAACTGTGTTTTATTGTATAAAAAGCAGTAAATTTTGTGCTGGCCCTTGGAATATACATCCCATTCCTCCACCTACAGGAAAATAATGGAATAGAGGGCCCTCAGCACTGTTATATGAAATCATCTTGTTAGTGACCAAGACACATGACTGGGAGCAAATCCCTGTCAAGGATGAAGCTTGGGACTATACTAAGGCAGGGCCCTTAATGGGAGACAAGGGTCTCTTTTGACTGGCAACTTTGGCATGAAGATACTCTGATGGCCTTGCTGAACTAGGAGAAATAAAATGGTTAGGAGAGAAACAAAAGATCACTGTTGAGTTTGGTGTGCACATTTCACACTTTTGTGTGAGGAGGAGCATAAGATGTGGAATCCATTAGGATTTAGAGGATATTGATTCTGACATAGCCCCATGGTTGGTTCAAACATGAATACCAAAGAAAGTTCTCTTATGGGGACCCGACTATGGTTTCTTTGCTGTGTTAGTTTTTAAAAGACTCACCAACATTCCCTGAGTTTCCTCAGAAATTGGATTCTGCTGACAACAGGGAGAGCCATTTCTGTCTCCATAATGGACACTCTGCTTTTTGTGCATGCAAGAATGTTTCTCCCTATTTCAATGAAAGTTTTCTAACTCTGAGGTTTCAGTGGTAGGGAGAGCCCTGTATATTGAAAAGTTCACTGGAGAAGCTAGAAGAAGTAAAGGAAGCCCCAGACCCTGACAGGAAACCAGCCTTACACTCCCTTTGCACCTGCCCCTGGAACTCAGCCCTGTGCTAGGTCCTGAGCACCCCCAGCAGCTCAGCCCCCTCCCTGCATGGGGAAGTTTTTGTCTGGGCTCACAATTCCTTCCACTTGGTGTGTCTCTGGCACAGTAATAAGTAGCTGTGTCCTCAGCCCTCAGGTTTTCCATTTGCCACTGGAACTGGTTCTTGGAGTCATCCCTGGAGATGGGGAATCTGCCTTCAATGAGTCTGTGTAGTATGTGGTACCACAACTAGTAATACATGAGATGCACAGCAGCCCCTTCCCAGGGGCCTAATGGACCCAGCTCATCCAGTAATTATTGAAGGTGAATCCAGAGGCTATACAGGAGAGTCTCAGAGATTCCCTGGGATGTACCAAGTCTCCTCCAGATTCCACCAGCTTCTCCTCACACTGCACACCTGTAATCAATGAAAATTAAATGTGATTCCCAGAGAGATGCAGATACACACCCACACCCAGACACATAAAGGCACACACAGAGCAGGGTCTCTAGTTTCTCCATAATATTACTATGGAAAATTGACAAAAGGAAACCCCAGATGAACACACTCTTCATGGTGCTTCCACTTCCTCTGCACACAGTGGAGAGAGCCCAGACCACCAGGGTGGGGGGTCCTCTCTCAGAGCTGCAGGTATTGGAGCAAGTGCATGCTTTATGGTCAAGAGGGAGGGACCCCATTTGCATGTCAGGCTCCCCATAGGGCACATCAGCTCCCTCCCTGCCTCTGAGGCTCTCTCCTGATCCTGCTGTCTCTGCAGTCAGAGCTCCCTATTAAAATAGTCATTGAGAATTCTTTTGATGTTGAGTGCATTGGAAAGCATTCCAGTCCTAGAAACAGTGCAGTGCTTTCTCCCAAACTCCTTGTAAAAAACTGTACATGGTGGATATATTCCTTAAAGGGAGGTCAAGCTGACTACCATCCTATAGAAGACAGAATCCTGGAAAAAGCCCCTGATGACTCTTGGTCATGGGTCACATAGCCTGACCCTCCCCTCTCTGCAGAGTATCTCCCAGGTCAGGGCCCATGGGAGATGAAGTGATTTTGTCCAACCTTCTGTGTTAGTGTCACCACATTGTACAGATGACAGATGGTGTTTTCTCCCCCTCCCATCTGCTGGATGCATTAGGCAGGAAACTGGGGCTCTGAACATCTGGGTCAGGGCCCAAGTCAGGGCCCAGAATATCTCAACTGGGGACATCACCCTATGTACTGTTTAACCCACAGATAAAGCAGCTCTTGGACATACTGCTGGGTCCACAGTGATCTCTCTCTGGCTTCCCAGGGCAGGTCAAGGTCTTGGAGGCTCACACCCACCATGCACATGCCACATAACATGGGAGTGAGGAAGGCCTTTGCAGCACACAAAAAACCACATTTGGGTTTGTTTCATTCCAGTTTTACTAATGGATAAATTACCTACAGAAAAAAATCTTCCACAATTGTTCATTTCTATGAATTTTGGACAGATTTGAAGCTTTATGTCAGGAACTGTCAAGCTCTGCACTATTGACATTGCACACCAGCTGCAGGGACTAGACTGGTTTCCAGAAATTGAGAGATGGTCCCATTTGCTTGCCCTTTCCCCATAGGGCAAATCAGCTCCCTTCCTGCATCTGAGACATCTCCTGGCATTGAAGTTTCTGCATTCAGAGCTCTCTGTTGCAACAGTCTGAAAATTCCTTTGATGTTGAGTCCATGGAAAAGCATTTCAGTACTAGAAAAATTTCAGTGGTTTCTCTTCCCACATCCTCCTGAAGAACTGTAAATATCATCTAGCTTTCTTTATCCATACTTATGTCACCCAGATGACAGACAGTGTATTCTCTTCCACCCATCTGTTGGTTGAAGGGAGTGGGACCTTGAGGCTCTGGACATCTGTATTTCAGGGCCAAAGACAGCTGCCCCATGAATGGAGAATCATAGTCTGTTTCCTTTGCCACCACATAGAAAGGAATCAGAGGCTAAACTGAACATCCAGCTGGGCCTGACCCTGTGAACTCCCTCTTGATTCCCAGGGCAGGTCCATTTCTTGGAGGATCAGCCATTCAAGGGAGATGAATGGATTATCAGAGAGGTGCTACCTGGAAGTCTTGGAGCTGGGGCAGCAACCCACTTCTCCCAATCAAGCTGTACATCTCAACAAAAATGGATCTTGCTCTCCCTCCAGTCCTACTCCCTGGCTTCCTGAAGTTTCTGCCTCAGGTTCTCCAAACTTTCATCCTACATGGTAGAACCTCATGCTCTTCTCTGAATAGGCTCTCCTGCTAAAACTGTGAGAACTTCCAAGAGTAGCTATCTGCTGAGTGTCCTGGTGAGGGCCTGATGGGGATGAGAAGGGATCTCTGATATGAAGTTAGCAGCCAAATTACAACCCCAAGTCTGATAATGTGATGGAGCTTGTGGCCATATTCAAGTATCTTTACCTCCATCCACAGTGACCTGCAATGGTGGACATGGCCATGGTGGAAACCATCCCTGATGTCCCTTGGTGCCAGCCTTATGCCTCTTCCTGCTCTTTTTAGAGGGAACAGTGAGCCCAGCAAATCCTCTGGTCATCCTGCAGGTACTGGTTCATGTCCATGATGCTGCAGCTCTCAGGTGGATGCTGCCTACCTTGGTATCCATGGTGCACTGGGTCATCGTGTTCAATTTAAAATTACTTTAACTCCTCCCAAACTAAGGCTGAGCAAAATAAGATCTTCAGTGGTGGGTGTATGGCACACTGGGAATTGCCTGATATGAAGCAATTGTTCAAATTATTGCAACGGTATAAAGACCATTGCCCTATTTTGAAACACAATTATAAAGTAAGTTTCTACAAAATGTATGTGTGTGGGCAATTTACTGAATGCAAATTCCCAGAAAATCAGAACTTTAAAGCACTACCCATTTATCTCAGCTTCTTTGGTCAGAAGTCTAGCAATGGTTTAGCTGGATCCTCTGCTCAGTTTTCACAAGGCTCCATGTTGCCATCCAGGCTGCATTCTCAAGTGAGACACAGCTGGGAAAGGTTTATTGTTGGCAGAATTAATATCCTGAAGGCTGTAAGATAAGTGGATTCTTGCCTCGTCCAAGACAGCCATTGAGGGACATATAAAAGACTGAGGCTGCTAGCAAGATGGGCTGTTATATAATGTAACATTATCATGGGAGTGACCTCCCTTCACCTTTGCCATATTCATTGGTTACAAGGGATTCACAGGTCCTGCCTATATTCACATGTTTGGGTGTGTGGGTGAGTGAGGGTTACATGAGGATATACCAAGATGTGGGGATCACAGGCCCTCTTTATACTCTGTCCACTTCTATGTCCCTCTCCAGAACTTGCATAAATGAGGGCTATTTACACATATGTGCTCTCCCTCATGAGTTGTATGTATTAGTTTTGCATCTTGAATATGTCACCATCCTTGTTGCTTGTCCTGTGATGCACAGGAAGTTGCTGATGTATTTTAGGTTG
>JAQZBX010076620.1:0-14401 GCA_029593785.1 Cabassous unicinctus | reverse complement strand
AGACCACACTCTCTCCCACACAGTTCTGCATGGTATATTCTGATGGAAAATGGCCTACATCCGTCGCTGCCACGCCACTCAGGACAACCCCCAAAGTCCCAAAAAAGCCCCTGTATTTCAACTGCCCCTCCTCTCCCTGCCCCAAAAATGTCCAATGGCCACCGGCTCCACCTCACTGTTATAATTTCTTCCATTGCTTGAATCACAATATGTCTACAACAGAACACCACCAAGTCCACTCTAGCCCACAGCTCCTCCACCAATCCTGAGGGGACTGGGATGGTGATGTCCACTCCACCTCCAAGTGAGAGGAGGGCTTATATCCCGTGGATACGGTGGATGGGATTATCTTCCCTGCAGCTGCAGGCCCTTTCCATTCCCTGGGATGGCCGTTGCCCATAGTCATCTCCTCACCAGGTGACTTGGATGAGTCCATTGAGCTATAGGGTAGGGGTTGCAGCTGCACTGAGATTGCAGGCACAGCTGGCACATGGGTAGGCCAGAGGCTCCAGTCTCTGGAAATACACCTAAAATCTCCAGCATCACATATAGGTTTGAATAGAAGGGACTGATGGACCATGTGCAGGGAGGACTTATCTGAGTCCAACTCTGTCACTCTCAGGAGCACAGATTCCAAAGAGGAGCCCACTAATAAGGCATCAATCTCTGGGGCTATCCCCACTTATATAGGACCTGGGTGTCTCCAGAGCCCTCAGGAGCCCCTCTGTGTGGGGTGATATCTACTTTGGTGTTCTATGAGATCCTACTGATGTGTGCATAAGCATTACCTCTGGGATGACCTCCCGACTCTCTTTGAAGTCTCTTAGCCACGTGAACTCATTTCTCTTTACCTTTTCACCCTTTTATTCAAGGTCTTTTTCCAATCGTGTTGCCAGTTGGCACTTGGTATTAATCCCTCGTTGCCAGGGAGGCTCATCCCAGGAGTCATGTCCCACATTGGGGGGAAGGTAATGCATTCAAATGCTGAATTTGGCTTAGAGAGAGGCCACATTTGAGCAACAAGGAGGGTCTCAGGTGGTAACCCTTAGATACCCCATAACAGTAGGCTAAGTTTCAATTAGAAGAGCAAATACTCCTAAGGCTAGTCCTCAATAACAAGAACCCATCAGTGGGCCATCCTCTTCTGCCAGACACTGCCTCTGCACTCAGGGGACTGTTGCTGCTCCCTTGGGAAATGTAGCAGAGCTCTCCAGGCTGCGAATTCAGATTCCCTCATTTATTGAGTAATTGTCTACCCACCGTGACCATGCCCCATCCCTTGATCATTTGAACAATTTTATATATCTTTCATGTATATTCAGATGGACTTACTCCCATGAATCCCCCATCCCAGACACCCCCCACCAATGATCCTCTGCAGCCCCCCTTGTAACCCTTCTGTTATCTAAACCTTCCTCGAATATGAAGCCCATATAATAACAAAATACAGTGAAAAGGAAAAAGAAATAATAATGATAATTTTAAATGCAAGAGATAAGTACAAGGAAACTCAGAAGAAGAAAAAAAAAGAAACTAAACTAAAAATAAAATATTAAAATATTTCTTTAGATTTCACTCTACCTAAAGCTGGACTCAGAAATAAATTTATGGGTATACTCTCTTTTCCAAATTCAGGACTGCTTTCTTCAAATTTGGAGCATATCTTATGAATTTTGAAATAAATGCTAATAATTTGCATAAAGAGAAAATACCTTTTCATGGTATTTTCTCTTTATGTCACTTCATATTTACTATAATTATGTCAGCAATATATAGTGTTCTTCCAGTTTATAGTCCACTTTGATGTGTTTATGTCTGTGTATGAATATATATTAATATATATGAATTATTTATAATAATTAGTATATCAATTACCTGTGTATTGAAAAAAAATATTATCCCAGCACATCTGATTGATGAAATAATATTAAATAAATAGTAGTGATTTATATTACTGAAATTCATCCTTTACCATATTCTGAGAGTGAAGAGAAAGCTTTATCTGAGTTGAAAAACAGAATAACTTCAAAATACACATTTCAGTACCACCCATATTCAGAGACTTACACTTTAAGAAATTTATTTTCCTTTGCTTGCAAATTGGATACATCCTTAGAGTGCTTAATCTATATTTGTTGAGTGAGTTAATAAAACCAATATTGTCAGTGGTGGTTGTGTTTGTAACCTATGGATATACATAAAGAATAGCTGTACTAATAGTGTACAGATTCCATTTAATTATGTTTTTGAGGGGAAATTCAGTCAAAATTCTATATTTAGTTGCCACAATCACACCCCAGCCCTGTCTCTAGAATGGAAAGATTCTGCCTGGTCCCAGTAATTGACATTCCGTGAGCTCTAAGCTTGTGCTGGTGGCTCCAGGCCTAGGGCACTGGAAACCAGGGAAGAAGAGGAAATGTGGGTTGAAAGGGAGGCTCTATTAGGAACACTCCTCTCTCTCCAGGAATCTCCCTGTCACCATTTTTGCCTGAATTTTCTGTATAGTTACCTGCCTCTGGCAAAGCCTGTTCCCACTGGCCTCCTTCATTCTCTGTCTTGTTCCAGGAACAGAATGAAGTTGACAGCTTTATTTCTGCTCTCCTGTTCTTGAAAGAAAAGTCCATTGAAATATACATATATATATATAAAGCATATATGGAAAGAGAGTTACTCAGAGGGGAGTAAATATATATATATATTTGAGGTGGTGGGGCCAGGGATTGAACCCGGTACCTCGTGCATAGGAAACTGGTGCTCAACCACTGAGCCACGCTGGCTCCCCTAAGTTGTTTTTTTTGGGAATCATAACCTCTGAAGGAAAAAAAAAAATGAGACCCATTTTCCAGGGAAGTTGAGAGGTAGAGGGAGACAAGGGTTTGTCCTCCTTGCCTTCATCATGACATTTGTCACTCTCAGTCCTAGCCTGGCATCATAAATGTTGCCCTGGCCCAGAATTTAGATAAAAAGAAATGTGACTAGAGTTAAGAAGAACACAATGTGCATGTTGTAGTGAGTGTGTGTGTGTGTGTTTGTATGTGAGTGTGTAGGTATTCTAGGAAACATCAGATTTTGAGATGATGAGATAGAAAGTAAGAGAATATAACCGAGGAAGGAGGTTTAGAAATCCCTTGGAATATCATTTCGGAAGGGGAAAAGACTTTCCCCTTCCTAGGCTGGAAGGAAGACTATTAAATCTTAGTAACATTTAGATTAAAGAGTCATTCTGAAATTGGGCTGAGGCAAATTGAGAATGTACCCCCATTCTTAATAGTACGTTGACTTTCTTAAAAAACGTAACCTTCTTTTTTGTTTGCAGGCACATTCAATCCAATCCCAAAATGTTAGCAGAAAGTTTCAAAAGTGTGCGGGCTTCCAAGAATAACACAAAAATTATAACACAACATGTCCTCATAAAACAGTCAGTCTTCAGGTTGGCAGGACCATGATATAGCAACATCAAACATTTAAAATGGAAAAGTTCATAATTTTCCTTGTGTGACAAATTAAAATTTATTTCTTAAAATTTTCATTTCCACATCTCTTTTCTACACTTTCAGAAAGTCTAGAAAAGACTTCCTAAGTAACATTAGTAAAAGGAATTTGTCAAATTAATGCTTCTAGTTAATGTAGAAATATAGAATCCTGTGCCTGCACTGAAAAATGAGAGTTTTTTTTTTCATCAAATAGACTTTTTTAAGGAACAGAAATCCTATAATATCAAGTTTTCAATCAGTATTGGCTCATATCTAAGAAGATTTTCAACTTAAATTTATTGCTATCTGGTTCATTGTCAATGTTACAACACTAAAACCACAAATCTCTTTTAATCAATGATTACCATGGTCATTTAACTGAAAGGATAATTAAGCTAACATTACATGACTTCAAATGGAAAATCTGGTATAGTCCTTCTTGACAATAGTTTATACCACACACAGCACAATATAAACACACCTCAAATGATGGTTCACCACTTCAAATTTCTTTCATAGCACAATGGCTTCTCTAAGAGGGTTACAATATTCCATTGACTGATGTGTAGATTCATTTGCTATGAGTTATTTCTGGCTAGTGGAAAGCATGCAGTTAACTTTTGGCTATTTTTCAAGCAGGTGTTCTACAATTTTATCAGAGATCATTTTCTGTAGGAATAAATCTGTATATTATTTGTCTAGTCAAAAACAGAGCATACCCACATGGAATCAGTAGGGGATTAGAAAATGGATAAAATATATCAGAGGTTGGGAGGAAAGAGAAAAGGTAAATTTGCTTATTTTAATTATATATGTATTACAGAAAATATCTCTTATAAACTTCCCTACCCCATAAAAGAAAAGTTATTGAAATAATGTGTGTGTGGACCTATAGCTGAGAAAACCTTAATCGGTTTAACATCTTTGCATATATACTTAATTCTCTTCTCTATATTACATAATTTTGTTGTCATTGATGTCCATTCCCCTCATTTCTTAAATTATGTTTCTCCATGTTTAACACCATCTTGCTGTGCTTTATTTAGGAAGAAATATAAATATGCAATTCTCAAATCCTGGAAAATATTTCTGCTTATCTCCTCATCATAAACTTAAAATAAGTGTGTGTATGTGCATGTGTGCATGTACACACACAAATAGACACCCTAACTTTTGACTTTTCATCATCCTCAGAGTGCACCGTGGAAAGGGCATGACATGATTGTTGAGGAAAAGACATTTAATGCCTCACAATATCAAGAAATAACTCTTTTAAAACACTTCAGGTCAATGCATTTTCACATTTAAAGGTACAGAGTTACCTTCTAAAGTAAGCCACTAAACTTACAAGCCTTTTTTTTTTTTTTTTAATAATCTTTTAAAAGGTACTTGGATTACATAAATGTTACACAAAAAATATAGGAATTCCCATATGCCCCACAACCCACACCTCCCACACCCTCCCACATAAACATCCTTTATTAGCGTGGCACATTCATTGCAATTGATAAACACATCCTGGGGCTTTGTCACTGAGCATGGACCATAGTTCACATTGTAGTCTACACTTCTCCCACACAGTTCTGTATGTTATGTGATGATATAAAATGGCCTCTATCTGTGGTTTCAATGTCATTCAGGACGATTCCCAAGTCCCAAAAAAGGCCCCGTATTATAACTGTTTTTCCCTCTCCCTGCCCCCAGGACCTCCAGTGGTCACTACCTCTATATCAATGCTGTAATTTGATCCAATGCTAGAATCACCATATGTTTATAGTAGAATACCAGTACGTCTACTCTAGTCCACAGCTCATTCCCCAATCCTGAGGTTTCTAGGATGACCAGACCCCACCTCCAATTGAGAGGAGGCTTCGATCTCATACAGCCAATGGATGGTACTCTCCTGCCCGCAGTTTTAGGCTCCCTAGTTTCCCAGGTATGGTAGATGTCAATCCTCACCTCCTTGTTGGTTGTCCTGGACAAGTCCAATGAACTGGAGAGTAGGTGCTGCGACTCCGCTGAGGCTCTGGGCCCATGGACCATTTTAGTGGTAGTGCTTGAATTGTGGATACGTGGATTGAAATATAAATTATTACAATTTAGAAGCTGGACCTTTACTCCCTTGCTCTTCTTTTCTCTCATTATTTCATGAAAAATAAATGGCCTGGGTTCCATTATAGAAATTATGCCATCCTTATTTACAGACAGTATTTTTTAATCTAGATTTAGGTGTGAATTTGTCTAATAATTAATAGTGAAATCACTATTCAATGGAATTCAGTAAGGTGTAATTTAAAACGTTAGAGGGAATGTTTTCAATGTGTTTTTTTCTGATTTCTGTTATCGTGTTGTGTTGTGCATTTGTCATATGTCTTTATGAAGGGTATTCTCTCACAGGGATTTTAGTTAATTAGCTGTAGTTAATTCTTGACTATTTGACCTTGATAGCTACTGCTTTGGAAAAATTTTAAATGCATTTCTAAAATAAATTAATGCAATTTTCTAAGCTTTCTTTTTTTTTTTTTTTAATCTCAAATGTCAGGTGAAACAAACAAAACAAAAGTTAAAATCTTAATTCTGTGTTTCCTTTCAAGGAATCAAAACTGAATTGTATTTTTAAAAATGCATTCATAAGGCACCCTTTTTCCCAGGTCTCCAAACACTTTATAGGGCATCACCTTAAAAGTATTATGTCCTCAAAATCTGGTCAATACTTCACAGGAATTTTTATTAGTTATCACCATAAAAATTATTGAAGTAGATAATTAAGCTTAACTTCATTTTACACATGAAAACACAAATGTGTTTCAAACAGTTTGACTAATTCTGGATTTTCAGCATCAATGGAGCAAAGCTATAAAAGAGACCTTGGAAATTCACATATTTCCTAAGGTCTTTATTTAGCCACAAAATTTGACCTTTTCTGCTAAATCATTTTTTTAGAGCTGATAACCAAGGCAGGGCAAATTCTGTTTGGTTTGTATGTTACTTTCTTTCCTTGTCTCTACACTTTTCATTCTTGAAACTGTTGATTAACAATGAAAAAGCCTGAACATATATAGGGAAAAGGGCATTTAAAAATCAATTATAAAAACTAGGCATTTGAAATTTAGCTGAAAATGAAGCCATTAAATTTAGCAAAAATTTAAAAGTTGAAAATTTATAGGTTTTAAAATGTATCTGGTATTTAAATATATGAGAAAAATCTAATTTCTAAATGTGGTTGAAGTCCCTTTAAATTTACACAGCAGTTTTCCACAATTTTTGAATTAAAAAAGTTTACCATTTGATTTATTTTGATTGCTTTGTTTTCATTTTGTTGTTGTTGTTAAATGACATATACACCTTTTAATCAACCAGTTCTGTTTCAAATATGTTATCTGTAACCACTAATATCCACTCATAGACTTGATAAATAGAACAAAAAATTCATAAGACTAATAATATAATTAAAAGGTAGACAGATGACTAGGCAAAACCTTTCCTACCATGAAAAATAATATAACAACTCTTCAGTATTTTTAGTTAAATCAATGAATGAATCATATGCTGGAATTATGAATGGACCATTCTTAAAAGCCTATCATAAATAAAACCAAGAATCTTCATTTAACATATGAAGGTTCTTTAACCCATAAAATTGAAAACAATGCAATTTTTTTTCTTGTTACCAATGGTGAATTTTATGATGGTAAAATGTACATCAATAAAACTCAAAATACAATATTCTCAGAACCATTCCATTTGTAATTCTTTAAAAATCCTTCTGCTGCTGCATGTAATGAGAACTGTTTTAACCACAATTTTCCTGTAACATTGCAATATGAATAGTCTTTTTCTAAGTTGCATTTCCATCACATGGATTGAATTTTAAACTATTTTTTCAATGACCATTCAGACATTATAAAATAGTTGTGCTGCTGATTTGGTATGTGTTCAATGTCAAGCCTTTTTTTTTTTTTTCAATGACAGCTTGAGAAGATTGTAAAGCCATTAAAAAATTTAAACTTCTGGCTCAAAGGGACTTTCTGCTGTTAGGCTGCTTTTAATTTTCTCATTCTCTTTGGTGAACACCTGCTTTTCCTTGGATATTGAAACAATGTACAGCTCTTTGTATTTGTTTTCAGAATTTTTCCCTTGGAGCCTAGATAATAATAGTAAATCTTTAAAATATTAAATATTTGAATAAGAAAAGAGGGAACTATTTATAGTTAGACTTTAGTTATTCATAAATATGTATTTGCAAGATACTGTTTATTTTTTTTAATTATGCATTTACTTTCTTAAGAGGATGGGCTATCATTTAAGGAAAGAATGACTTGCTCTCTTAAATTGAGAATGCTAGAGGTTCTAGAAAAGTAATTTAAAATGTAGTGGCTTGATGCTACTATCAATTTGATTCTAATTGCTTATCTGTAGACAACTCATTGAATAATGATTCCTCTGAAAACAGACACTGTATTATCCACGTTTGTACATTAACTTCTGGTATGGAGTCCAGCACATAGGAGGTACTTGATTAATAACTGTTAAATTGAATTGAAATAACCATCTTTTGAAATTTAATTTTTTATCATCAACTAACCTTTGACTACCAGCTTTGAATTATTCATACTTCTTAGGTGTAAGAGCGTCAAAGGTGAAAAACATAGTCCTAACCTCAAAAACTCATAGCCCAATACAGGAAAAATATAAATGAATATGTGGTAATAATTAGATGTAGCAAGTGATATGTTAAAGCAGGGTCCTGAATCCTGGCTTCACATTAGAATTACCTGAGAATTAAAGAAAAAAAAAATCCCATGTTCAGGCCGCACCTCAACCTAACTGAGTCAGAATATTTGGGAGTGATTTCATGAAAACAGTGTTTTGAAATGGTCTCACAAGTGGTCCTAATATATAGGAGGTTGAGAAACACTGTGCTGGAAGCAAACAAGTTCCTAAGAAGGTATTCTTAACTCAATCTGGGAGAATCAGGGAAACATACACAGAAAAGATGATGTTTAAGCTAAGCTTTAAAGAATGCTTAAGGATGAGTCACATGAAGACACGGTCAAGGACATTCTTGGCAAAGGAAAAAGAAATAACTAAAGGCGAGGAAGAATATGACACATTTAGGAAAACAGAGGTACTTTGTTGTGATTAACATATAGAGTAGGTATAGGCAAATCTGGAGGTCTTCACATGCAAAAATTATGTATGTTAAATGCAAGGAATATTGTTAAGTAACACTCTAATATTGGTTTTGCTCCAGAAAATCATGTCCCAGGTATTGATAAGCTGAGCACAGTAATGTCATTCCTTCCCACAATAATTGGCTCAAGAGTAAGTGGGTGTGGCAGTTTGAAATTATTTTATGAATTCCCCAAAAAAGAAATGTTTGTATACTAATCTATTCCTCTGGGTATAACACCCTTTGATTGCATTAAATTCAGTTGAGAGGACTTTGATTAGATTACTCAATAAATAAGATTGCTTTAGGGCTTTTGATTGGGCTACATCAGTGAGGCATGACTCAGGTTGAGTCCTCACCCCCTTGCTGGGTCTAATATAAACTGACACACATACAGAGGAAAAAAGGAGACTGCCATGTTTGATTCTGCCATGTGAGAGAAAAGACCCCAGTTTTGCCCACAGCTGAGCTCCAAGTGACAGTAGATTCTGGAGGGGAAGGCTGCCACAGAGATCGGCAGCCATCTTGCTTCACCACGTGGCAACAATGCCAGGGTCAATAGGAGATGACTTTGGTGAGAAACATCTTTGCTGATGCCTCAATTTGGACATTTCATAATCTTGGAGATTGTAATCTTTTACCCCAAATAAATCCCCATTATAAAAGCCAACACATTTTTGGTATTTTGCATCTGTAGCCTTTTGGCAAATTAAATCAGTGGGTCTAAGCCAAGTTGAAATTACTGAAAAGTTCTCTCTGGCTCCTTTGAAAAGAGAAGCAGTGTTTTATCCCACTAGATGTGTGGCAGTCCCTGTTACCATTTTAGAGATGGTTTTGAAGAGAAAGAATGAGTCAAAAGATGTTTAGGAGATGGAATTGTCAAGATTTGACAACTGGCAGAATTTTAAGGCTAAGAAAATTTTAAACTGTTTAAAATTATTCCTCTCTGCCTAAGTGGAAATGGATTGAGCTGAGTGGGGAACACTGACAGGCTGGCGACAGTTTTTGTCATGAACTTAGAGTGGGCAGATCTGATAGTGCTAACTTTTCAAGTTACTCTAGAATTCTTGTCATGCAATGGGATCCATAAGGTCAGTGTCAACAACAATAAACTGTAGAAGCAGAAGGTTTTAACTATATAAAATCTCTGGAATTCCAAGAAGGGGAAATCTTGAAATTTTTCTGTTGAACAAGTATGGTAAATAAAAATGAAAAGCGTCATACCTATTTTACTTTCTGTGTATGAACTCTAGTGGATAATCCTTATATCATTTATTATAGTTAAAATATTGTACATATTGTTCAGTGATTTTATTCTCCTATCTCTCATTTTAATTGATGTTTTAAATACACATTCTCCTTCTATAGGAATGTCTATCACATATAGTAAATGAGGTTTTAATAGCATGTTTTATTTATGTAATATTGATTTCTTCTCATATACTAGTGTCTATAACTTAATATTCTATCCATTTATATTGTACATATAGCCCGTGATTAAAACTATACAGAGATCTATGGTTATTACTGAATGTCTTTAAAATCCAAACCAGAATTTTTTATCTATCACATTACTACAATTTTGAGGCTTATAAAGTTTGATCTTCAGAATTAAAACAGGTGCATCTAAAGGAATGTGGCTAGAAGCCAAATTACTTTTCTCATAAACATTTTGAAATTATATGTATTTCCCTCTCTTCAAGAGCTATTAATCTGGGAGCCCTCAAATTCATTACAGTAACAGAATATATATTTTAAATTAATTTTCAAGTCAGATTTACTATGACTCAACAATAAAGAAGCTTTTAAATCAAATAAAACATTTCAATGCCATGTTTAAAATCCTAGAATAAATAAGAAGGATGCAAATGATGCTTATTGCCTGCCTAGTACTTGAGGGACTAGCAGGTACAGAAGAATAGCTAACAATTATTGAGCACTTACTCTATGTTAGGCACTGCTCCATTTAACTGACATGGAATATCTCATTAAGTCTTAAATCTGACATGTTTAAGTATTATTATGCCAACTTTAGAGATGAGGACATTGAAGTGCAAGGGGATGAAATAACTTTTCCAAGGTTTTAGAGCTAGACCATGGTAAATCCATGCTTCAAATCCAGGAATCTGACCTGCTCTTAAGCCCTATACTCCCAAATGTATTAAACTGCTGGCTTCACAGGGAGTCCATAGAGGTAAGGCAAGCTGAGCTGAAAATATTAGCGTGAAATATTCCCCAATTTCATCATATCTATTATATTACAAAGGCTATAAGTACTCTGCGTAAGTGGAAAATCAATAATAGCTGCACATCTCAATGGATTGAGATTTGGAAGTACTGGACATTAGTGTGTTCCTTGCCTTTGAGAGCTATGCAAATTCGGGTAAATTATTAACATCTCATTGGTAAATTGATCTTGAAATAAATATCTTGTTATGTAAGGGTTTTGTTTTTTTTTTGAGAAGCAATATTTGATATATGTAAAGAACTGAGTGAAGACATGATTTAGGCTTTTTGGCAAAAGTGAAACTTGGACTGAACCTTGAAGGAAGTAGAGAGCAGAAAAGAGGAGGGGGTAAAAAAGCAAAAAAAGGGTTATATTGCTATATCTCTGTGCCGTGCCCATCTAGGGATCATAGACATACCCCTGTCTCCAAAGGGGGGGAGAAATGACAACTTTTAATCACAATATATGAAGTAATTTCTGTAAGCATGAAAACCTATTATTGATTGAGTTTGTTCAAATTGATGTGTCTTTCCAAATAGTGGCTTGGTTTTAAAATAAAATAATTGAGAGAGTGATGCATAGAAGACTATGCAAAGACTCAAAGACTCAAAATGCGGCTTGCAGTTTCCTGGAAAATGTTTGAGGAAAAATGAGAATTGCTTTATGGAACTTACTGGTCAATTCAGATAAAGCATAGATCATTTCACCTTTAGAAAGATGTTGAAGTGTGATTTAAGGTGACTAAACAAGTTGCAAAATTGTATACAAGTGTGAATCTTTTGTAAATTCGTAACCTGCAGTGCAAAACACCTTTATTCTGATATGTGCTTTAAAATTACCTGTTTAGGAACTTCCTGATATCCCAACAAAAAAGGACATCAGGAAAGTTAGTTACCTTTCTTTGCTAAGTTCTTCTTGGTCAGAATCTAGAAGCCCATATTTTTATTACTTTATTAGATATTATAAAATTTATTAATTATAGTATTGATTATGTAATTTATTGTGGAATTTATTACAGACACATAAGTAAGAGTATTGCATATCAAACTCAAGCACCATTAAAATGGTATGGTGAAAAAAAGAGAAATATATATGGAAGAGAGAAATCCAGACATCTGAGCAACATGTGCTTTCTTAATATCAAAATGATAATTTATTCAAACTCCCACAATCCCATCCCACTGTATAGAAAAGATCTGATGACTCTTAAAAAATATATTTTTTAACAAGTAGCACACTTCTTCCTCTCTTTCTCCATATAAAAGAAGGTCTTCACTTTTAAGTCACCCTCTCTGACTTCCAAAAATCTTCGTTTCCTTAATTTTCTTTTTTTTTTTTCTTTTTAAAAAATATGCTTTTTTACAGAAGTTGTGAAATTACAAAACAATCATGCACATGTGTAGAATTCCCATACAACAACTCTTCACCAACACACCACACTGTTGTGGAACAGTTGTTACAGATTATGAGATAATATCATCAGACTATTATCACCAACCATGGTACATAGTGTACATTTGGCACATTTTTTCCATACCCCACTATTATTAACACAGTAGTTCTTTGGCATTGATGCAAGAATATTACAGTATTGTTGTTAACTCTAGTCCTTAGGTTACATTAATTGTATTTTTCCCATGTTTCTCCACATTCCCACCACCCTGCAATAGTGACATACATCCATTCTAGTTCACAGAAGGACATTCTTGCATTTGTACTATTAACTACAATTCTCATCCAACTTTGGGTTCACTGTGCTACTCAGTCCCTAGATTATTCTCTAGCTTTCTTTCAATTGACATTTAGATCCCTAGACTGCCCTTGTCAGCCACAATCCCATTTATTAACCAATTGCTACTCACTATAATGTGTTGCCATCAACTCTATCCATTTCCACACATTTACATTCAAGTTTATTAAAACTTCTACATAGATTAAGCATCAGTACTCCTTCACAGCCCTCCTCTTATCTCCTAATAACCTATACTCTAGGGGTTTTATTTATTTATTTTTTAAAAGTTTAAAGATTATATAAACGTTACATAAAAAATATAGGGATTCCCATATGCCCCGTACCCCATACCTCCCACATTTTCCCATATAAATAACATCCTTCATTAATGTGGTACATTCATTGCAATTGATAAACACATTTTGGGGCATTGCCACTGAGCATGGATTATAGTTTACATTGTAGTTTACACTCTCTCCCAAATAATTCTGTAGGTTATGGAAAGATACATAATGGCCTATATCTGTCATTGAAATGTCATTCAGGACGATTCCTAAGTCCCCAAAATGGCCCCACATTACACCTATTTCACCGTCTCCTTGCAATCAGAGCTTCCGGTGGCCACTATCTCCACATCAATTGTTGTAATTGCTAGAATTACAATAAGTCTATAGTAGAATACCAGTAAATCCACTCTAGTCCATAGTTCATTCCCCAATCCTGAGTATTCTGGGATAGTGATGTCCACTCCACCTCTAATTGAGAGGGGTCTTCGATCCCATACAGCCGATGGATGGGACTCTCTTGCTTGCAGTTGTAGGCTCTCTCATTTCCTTGGTGTGATGGTTAGGCTAATGTGTCAACTCGACCAAGTAATTGTGTCCAGGTGTTTGGTCCAGCAAGCACTGGGCTAATTGTAACACAAGAACATTAATGGACTTTGGTCACCGGTGAGTTTACTGCATGGATGGCTGATTACATCTGCATCAATCAGGGAGATTGCTGTTAGCAATGGGTCAGCAATGGGTGATGCTTTTATCCAATCAGTTGAATACCTTAAAAGGGGAAGTGATTTCAACATTCAGAGAGAATTTCCCAGCTTGTCTTTGGACAGCCAACTTCTCCCAGAAACTCATCAAGGACCTTCATTGGACTTTCATTGGAGCCCCTGGTTTGCAGCCTGCCTGTGGAACCTGGACTTGTTCATCCCTATGGTCACGTGAAAGACTCTTATAAAATCTCATATTATTGACAGATATCTCCTGTTGATTCTGTTTCCCTAGAGAACCATGACTAATATATCTTGGTACCAAGAGTGGGGTTGAGATTTTAGTTTCCTTTGTAACTCTACTGTTTGTGCAATGAGATTCTGGGTTTGATTCTCAGATATCTCAAGTCTCTGGCTACAGGAGACAAGATTTTCTTTCAGGGCACACATAGCAACTTTTGCATCATTCATGCAGCATTTAAGTTTCAAATTTGAAGACTTTAGTTCATCTCTTTCTTTTGTAATTGTATCCAGAGTATCTAGGAGGAGCCAGACAGCACCATTATACCTTTTGACTCCACAAAGTTCTGTTAAGGTGTTGAAAACACTCTCACCCAGATCCTTGCTTCTTATAAGCATGGAAGTAGGGGAATCTAGTGATGCTATTTTGCATATCTCTATTGCCAGCTCACGCCATGGACTGTTAGCGACCTCTTCATTACTGGAAAGGGAGTCATTAGTACCCTTGAGTCCAAATTAGAGTAGAGAGCCAATTACAAAACTCCCAGAACCACCTCAGACATCCCAT
>JAQZBX010076619.1:0-14400 GCA_029593785.1 Cabassous unicinctus | reverse complement strand
AGTTTCAGAAAAAAAGTTAGAACTTTCCCTGGAGAGAGTCTAATGATGTAGATGATTTATCACTGTCCTTTCCTTCATATATATGTCTTAGGAGTTAAAGAAGCTATAGGCAAGAGACCACCTGTGGCATTGACTTCACCTTCTCAATGAGAAGTTTTGTCTAACTGGCATAGCTATTTGCTTGCCATGCATTAGAAAGCTTTTTAGTATAGTAAATGCTGAAGAAAGTTGTTTTTTATTGACAGTCCTTTCTCTAAAGGAACTTTTTATTGGGAAGCAGGGATCAAACACTCTTCTTAAGTAGCACGCCCAATGTGGATAGTTCACATTACATTCCTGTTTACAGGAACAGGGTTCTGCATAAGACCATATGGCACCATGTGGACATTTTAAAGGCCACACTCATTTCATAAGTTACTCTTCAGTATACTAAACAAGAGCCTGGGTGCCTCAGAAGTTTATGTCTTTCTCAATTACAATGTAATTGGTATACTCTATTCTTAGTCCCCATTTAAAGGTTTTCTTATTTTAGGAGGACATGTTTGCTAATAACAAAAGATGCTCTCTCAAAACTGTCTTGCTTCCACATATTCATATGGTTAAGAAAATGCCTGGGATATAGTATTTCCAGCCCATTTCCCAGAAGCACTGCATTAAAAAATGCTAAATCTAATTAGTTACATGTGTAGAAATACATGTGGGACCCAGGAATGTAAGATTTTGTGCACTATTCATAATGACAATAGGGAATAGAATTTCTCAATAGGGTACAAGAAGGAGGGGTCTGTGAGCCGGCAATTATATGGAGTAGCCCTGGAATTTATGAGCAGATAGAATTATGTGGCTAATCCCAGGGCTCACTGAAATCCAAGATGGATTTAGGTATTACTAGGTTTTCATAGAAAAAAGCTAACTTAGGTACTGTCTAAGAAAGAACATTTTCTTTTCCCTCCTTGAAGATATTGCTATACTAGTTTCAAAAACAAATATGCAAGGCACTGATAGAGGAATTTTTCCCTTATGCAAAAAAAAAAAAAAGTCTTACTTGCTTGAACTTCATCAGTTTTTGTAAGTTATTTATATTTGGAGAAGAGAGGAAATTGGGCTAGCATTGTGCACCAAATAAGCCTCCCTGGCATGTTTATTGTGTAATGAACTCCTTGCTTTTTATTTCCTTATGAAAAATTATTCATTTGAAATAAATCTTTTCTTACTTCATTTGATATAGTAGAGGAAAATGTACTTCAATTGCTACAAGAATGTTGGCATATTACCCATAAGATTGGTATGGTAAATTTATTGCTAAAATGGTCATAATTATTCCTCCCATCCCTGTATCTACAACCCTTGCAATATGACTTTGCAGCTCCTCCCTTGAAAAGAGGGAGCCTCTTTCTCCACTCCCTTGAGCCTGGCCTGGCCCTCTGGTTTGCCTTGGCCAATAGAATGTGGCAGGGAGGATGATGTGGCAGTTCTGTCATTAGGCCTCAAGAAGTCTTGTGTACTTCTGCTCTTTCTCCTTTCTCCTAGACAAGCTCAGGCTTGTTTGCTGGAGGAAGAGATAATGCAGAAAAAGATAAGTCATCCCAGCTCCCAGTTGACCTGCAACTGATCAGACACATGAAGAAGCTCAACCCAGATCAGCTAATTTAGAACTATGTGGACAACCCACAGACTCATGAGCAAAACTAAGTTGGAACAAACTGAGATTTGCTTATTATTCACCATTTTTGTGGCAAAGATGAGTTATAAAGTTGGCAAATATTTTCATGCATTGACTCTTTTAATCATGATACAGAAGCCCCTCTATTTATGAAACTTCCACTTAAAAATGTGCATAGATAAAAGAAACACTACATTCCAGAGGGGAAAAAAGTGTCAGCTTTGCATTCCAACAACAGATGGTACGCTGTGTCCAGTGTATGATAGCTCTTTGGATCTAGACACATGAACTTACAGGCAGCCTTTCAGAAACTAACCTGTCCATTTGTGGAGGAGCTCCTACAGAGGAGTGATCCTTAAGTTAGTGAAGATTTTCTTTTTTCCATGGTAAAATCAAATGTAAATTCAACTTAATTTATAAATTAGCTAATATTTTTTTCCTGCTAAGAAATGCGTCTCTGTTCAGTTTTGTCCATTCTTATTCTCATTCCCTCTTTAAAATATTTTATCTGCCTACTCCTTGAATGATGATAATACTTTGCTTTAAGGAACTATTTATCCTTGTGTAAAGAGGTAGCATACTCAATAAACCATAAGTTCCCTCTGGTGCAAAGCAAGAAAAGAAGGGATTTTTGCAAGAGAATTTGTTTTCTAGAGGAGAGAATAGGCTTCTTGGCCAGTCTGGGAGACAAACTGTGAAATTAACCAATTGGTATTGGACCAAAGTAGAAACCAAGAGAGTTCAGAGGAGTAACTCAAATCCAGGAGATGCTCAAAAGATATGAATTCAAAATGATGAAGTGGTTTCTCTTACTAATTTATAATGGAGAATCCTAAAAATCATAACTTAATGATTTTATCTTCTCTAAAACAAGATGCTAGAACTATCATGAAGACAATAGCACTAAGTGACAATAACTAGTAATAAAGTGTGGTTTGTTCTCATGCATATTGCAGTTCAGCTGGAAAGATGGAACTGGAACAAGGTGCATAAGGAACTTTACCAAGTAACTCAGCAGCACAGCATGTAAATACTGGGAAAATCAAATCCATGCGACTCCAGAATAAAGGGGTCATCATGGACATATTAGGTTGTATCAAGAAGCAGTTCTTAGAAAAGCTAATTCTGGAATGGTATGTGTGGGGTGGAGTTTAAGAAAGTAAATGCCAAAGATTTTTAAAAAGTTTGCCAATCTCTTTCATTAGAAGGAAGTACCTCAAATCCCTAGAATTCTCCTTGATAAGCTAAAGAAGCAATTTACACTCGGTCTCTTAGCCTCTGGAAGGCGTTTATGCAGTTTTCAAAGGTGAATAATTTAGACCCAGAGGAAGCTTAGACATTGAAAGGATCTGGCCCAGTATTTGAGATGCTTGCAGGAACATCACTTTCAGAGGCAGTAGAATACTCAGAAATCAACTTTGAGAAAGTGAAAATTAACTTAGAGGTGACACTAGAATTGTCAACTACTTTACTTCTTTTAATTTTTTTTTCGTCTTCCTGAAAAAGATGAATTTGGTACATGGTAATTAGCTGCTCTGCTTTGCTTCCTCTTTGCAACCTGACGGGCCTTACCTCATGGAACAATTGGTGTTCTGCAGCGTAGACATTTCCTGACAAATGGTGAAAGCATGTGCTCACCCAGATGGATGAAAATGCCACCAGTAATGACAGGAAGCCATATTAGAGGGCAAGATTGCTGTGGATGTGCAGTTCTTCCAGTTAAAGTGTTGGGGAGGTTTATTCTTCCTTTTTCAAATCTTTTGGGAAGGTGGATACAGCAGTTCAAGAAAAGAGATGCCACGATTCTGACAAGTTAATTAAGCTTTCACTTCTGAGTATTATATGTATAGCAAAGGAGAAAAACCTTAATTTTCTTTGTACTGTCTGACAAAAAAGAAACACAAGATAAATGCAGGCAGATTCTTTCAAAGTTGTCCTTATTACTGATTCCTAGCCTGCAGAACAGAGATTTTAGAAGCCTAAATCAGAACAAATAAAAAGTTTCAGCATCTTTTATCTTTTCATAATTTACATATGTATGTACATTTATCGATAGATGTGAGGGTGTTATTAGCCAAAACATGAAAGCTGAAGAACTCACACATGGGTTTCTTCCTGTCATGTTTCCTCCATTTTCACTTGATTTCACCAGTGTGGAAAATAAAATATATCCATTGTGGGGGGGCGAGGGCAGGATTTTTGCCCCCATGATCTTCACTCCCAGTGTTATTCCCATGATTAAGTTACATGGCAAAAGGGACTTAGAAGATACAATTAAGGTCACTAATCAGCTGCCTTACAATATGGAGATTATCCTGGATTATCTAGGTATTCCCAGTGTAATCACATGAGCCCTTAAGAGTAGAAGAGAAGCAGAGATCCAAAGCATTAGAAGAAACAATATATGATTGTTGGCTTGAAGATGAAGGTCAAGGAAACAGTCCTATAACCCCAAGGAACTAAATTCTGTCAATAACCAGTGAGCTCTGAAGAAGATCCTGAGCTCCAGATGAGAACCACAGCCCCTGCCAATGCCTTGATTTTATGCTGATGAGACCTTAGACAGAGAATCCAGCCTTGTTGTGTCATACTTCTGACCTACAGAGACTCTGAGACAATAAATGAATGTTGTTAAAGGTTGCCAAGATTGTAGTGATTTGTTCCTGCAACAGTAAAAATGAATACATCCAGACTTTAACCATTTTCTTACCTTAAATTTAAAATGATCATGTTATAATTTATTAAGTTTTAAATACCATAGCTTACATTTTGATAAATGCCTATGAGTATATATGCTGTATATGTACATATGCAGATTTAGACAAATAGGTTTCCAAGGCTTTTTTTTCCTCAAAATATTTCTTCAAGTCAGTTTTGAGCTGTTTCTGAAATTAAATTAATTCAGATTTAGATAAAGCCAAAGACATGAATCAAGAGGTTAACTGAATTCAAGACCACTTGAAATAGAATTCTGTGGTCAAGGACCAGGGTCAAGGGCCAGGAATCCTGTAATGGGGATCCCTGGTTTGCTGTCTGATATGTCTCCACTCCTTCCTGCTATGGAATCTTTGTTTCTTTTTTCAGCACCACCACCCTCCTCTCCTTCTCATCAATGTTAGTCATATTGTCTGGGTAGGAATGAACCCATCTGTAGTTCCACAGTTAGGTCCTGATTGCATTAAGCCAATCTGAGTACCCTGTACCTATGGCCAAATTGAAAGGTTTAGGAATGGGTATACACCTCAAGACCTAAGTCAAGCAGCTCATCATGTTACACTGCCCTGGACATGTTAATTGTTCTTAGAATGTTGGCCCTTGTTCTAAGTTGGTCCAATCAGAGTGAACCTAAAGGATTTTCTGAGACTGTGAGGACATAGACTCCTCTCTTCCTTGATGGATACAAACAAGAAAGCATGCAGACCTGTTTGTTGCTGGCAGCCATCTGCAGATCAGAAAGTGAGAACGTGCATGAGAGTAGGCCCAACATCAAGGATGTGGAGTGTGGAAAACAACCACCACCACAACAGCAAGACAGAAACAGCATCCTGAGCACAGTTTGGCCCCCAAATAAAGTCTCTCCTTTCTCTGGACTTCAGTTAGATGAGCCAGTAAATTCTTTTTTTTTATTTAAAAAAATTTTTTTTATTTTATAAAGGCTGTCAAGGTTGAGTTTTCCATTGCTTATGACCAAAATATCCCTAAATTTCAAGAGGTGAAGGGAAAAATAAAAGAGTAGAAAAGAGAAATCTCTGACCTTATGTCTTCCAGGGCTAACTCTGCCTATAGATAGCATTTCACCCTATCTATCAGAGTCCAAGTGCAATTTCCCCCTGAGAGCAACTTTCCCAGATTAACCATTGCTAGTGAGCAGCTTACATGTTTCTCATGTTTCTTCTGCTCCGCCTTTTTAGTGCCTGCCTTCTTCCTGTGACCATGATTTTTGCATCTAAGTAACATAGCTTTTTCTTTACACAATGATTCTTATGTGATGATTCATAGAGGGTCGATGAGATATGACAGTGAATCATTCTAGGGAATAGACTGTTGGCAGAATTCTCATTTGGGGGCTGTGCATTTTATGTGGTCTTTTATGTTTTGAACCATTCACTTCATTCTCTGTCCTTGCATTTGTCCTAAATTCATCTTTACTCCTGATATATATCTCCCTCTCACATTCTCATCAAATTTTGCACAACAGTGAATGAAAGATCTCAAATGTGCTAGTGCTAGCTGAAAATAAAAACAAAATATCATCTTGGTCTTCTGTTGCACACCCACCTGACAATTTACCCTAAAGTAATCTCGTAAGGTGAATTGAGAAATTTGTGTCACTCATACACATATTTGAACAGAACTGCTAAAGCTTGTTTAGGCAAGTTTTCTCACTAAGTAACATCTGTTTATGACAAGACCTTGTTCATTTGTAGTCAATGTTACTTTAAGAGAGTAATGTGTATTTATACATATGAATTGTAGATACTCCATACTGACAATCCTTAATCATAAGTCCATTTGTTTTAAAATATAAACTACAAGGAATAAGATGTGGCTTAACTTCTTATTTTGAGGTCATTATAAAATAAAAATAAATCAGATTAGTAGTAGACCTACACATGATAAAATTTCCCATTTCCAGATCCTTCTACTTTTAATGGATGCTTCAAATTCCTTTAGTGGGGAAAGAACATCTTATTTTACAATAATTCAATAATTGGTAAAAAGGCTTAATGTGTAAGTAACTGTGAGAAAGGTAACACAAACCTCTTCTCACTAAGGTTTAATGGCAGTTAAAATTCCTTTCCTTTGAAATAAGCTTAATAATGGGCATGATGGTGGAGACCCACTGAAGGAACTGTAAAAGTGTGAAAAAGGGAGTCTTCAAGAAGTCAAACACAAACTTTACAGTTTTCATAGTAAATTTATTTTTTTACTTTAGTTTACATCACAGCAGATTAGCCTGTGATTATTTATTCCAAATGAACTCATTTGTTAATGGTCTGAGATGTTAAGCTACATCAGATTTCCCTATTTTGTGATAATTGCTATATGTTATCCTAGGTATTGCCTAATGGATGACTTGGATTCATGGAAAGTCAGTGGGTTTTTCTTTGGAAACTGCTCACATTTTCTTTGATTGAAAACCATTGTTTATATTATTAACATGCTTTTTATGAAAAATCATTATTTATATTATTAACTTTTAACACTAACATTTTAATTTCCTCTACTTCCCCCTTCAAGCTTCAAGCCAGTGTTACTCAAATGGCACATTAGATATTAGTTGACCAATTAAGTCTGGGAACACTGTTAACCAGCTCTTCTGAGAACCTTTACTATGTTAATATCCATTATGAATCGCAAAGAGGGATATATTGTATCTAGAGATTTCCACACTCGTTTGAAAATAGAGTCATTCCCTTCCTTCCTTCCTCCCTCCCTTCCTCCCTCCCTTCCTTCCTTCCTTCCTTCCTTCCAGATTACCTATTTATAGCTCATATGACTCAGGTGTGTCTCAGAAAGCAATTTGAGGGATTTTCTTTAATAGTAAATGGAAAACTGTGCTGTTATTAATTCCAGGGTCAGGTTTTCAATTCTTATATGGAAGAGTTAAATTTTCTCTTCTCTAAGAACTCAAGTTTTTGGCTAGAGCCTTTCCCCATTTCCACCATTGTTCACAATGCAAATCAGAAGAGGTGGTTGTTTCATCAGGCCATCTGATGAATATGGTTTCATCAGTATTAGGCATAAAAACTCAAACTGGATTGATGACCGTGCCTTTCACATCCAAAAGACTTCACCATACAAGAGAATGCTTAGCCTTTCTCTTTAATTTCTGCCTCCACAATCTTTTTCTCCATTGAAAAAGAGAAGAATCTACAAAGGAACTATAAGTAAAAAGATATAAAGCAATATCTGATTTTGTTGATCCAAACAAATACCTTCTTTTCAGATTTTAATTAAGAATAACAAAATGACTAACCGTCAAAATTAGATTGCTTGATTCCAATAACCAAATAAGTAATTTCAAATATTCCTTTTCTTATCGTATACCTGATCCTGCCCATATCTTTGGAAGTTAGTCATTTTTAGTTTTTGAACTGTTGTCTTGATTTTGGGGTTGATATTAATTCATGCTGTTGTGTTATCAAGTTCACAGTTTTCATTATTTTGATGTGAACATGTATTATTCAGATTTGAATAAGGGTCTGTGGTCAAAAGTATGCAAGTATAATTATCAAGTATTTATAAAATAAAAAGGTCAAAGAATTTTAGAAAGACAAACCCAAAAGGTCCACACCAGGTAAACATACAGAGAGAAAGGGGTTCTCAGCAAACAACGCTTAAAAGGTATGTGTGTAATGGGGCTAAAGCCATGAAAATTGCAAAAAAAAAATTACACATTTCTCCCTAAAGATCTGAAAAGTCAGGATCTGTTCTTATAGCTGTATATGTGACTAAAAACAGAATCAATTAAAGGAAGCTTTAGTGAGACACATTTTATGTCAATGTAGGTAAAAATAGGGAATGGAGCCTAAATCTGATGCTTGCCCTGTTCAGCATTCTAAAAGAATGTCAGAATATTCTTCCTTATCCTAATCTGATTTCTTTAATTCTAAATGTTTAGTTCTTCCCAATAGGTAAGCTATGATAATTGTGCTAAGTGATATCTGCCATTAACATCAAAATAAGAGAAAGTTCTAATAATACAGGCATACACACACAAAGATCTCGTGTGGTCTGCTCTTTCTGTTTTTCCGATTTTAAATGTGGCACCTCAGTTAAGCTTACAATCCTTTAATTTTTAATTGTTCTGTATCCAAGACATCCTCTGGAACAATGACTCATTGTTGAAAGTACTGTTTTCCCAAGGTGTACAGATTTTACCTTGAGTCCTTAATTCACCTTAGAATCATTTCATTTCTGCTGAAATGTGATTCCATATTGCATAAATAATAACTTCACGTTTTTCAGTTCTGACAAGCTTCCTCAAAGGGGATGGAAAGGATATAGAATTAAATATAACCACTCATCCTCCATTATGTCCTTATGATTTCCCTTTGTTTCCATGCTCACTACCCCATGGAGAGATGGTTGAAGCAGTCCCTTTTTCAGCACTACAGCCATGGCTCTGTTAAGTTCAAACTATTGTTTTTCCAAGATGGACCTGAGTTGGAGACAGCAAAGATTAGTTTACTGTATAGAAGAGGATAATGGAAATGTGGGGAGAGCTTGAGCTTGTTGCTGGCCATTAGACCATGGGCAATTTACAAATATTGTGCACACTAGCAGACCAACAGAATTTGTTTCAAGTGTGCTAAGCTCTACGTTCTAGTGGCATACTTCCCTCCTGTTTCTGAAACACATTGTGCTTTCCTTTTGGCCGGTGCATGAAATCTTGTGGGATGTTCCTAAGTCTGTCAACACATGTGAAATGAAGAATTAAGGATATCCAAACCAGGTAAACAAATATCTTAATGGTTCTCTCAGTTTCTTTCTCCACACATGAACCAAAACCGAGTGCAAGACTCAGCTGAATTTCTTTAATTTCCAATGACGTTATTGTGGGACATTTTACCCTGGAATCTAAAATAAAAATACCAAAGCCCTTCAGAACCCCCAAGAAACCCTAATACATGAAAATGAAGATGTGCAAATTTCAGAAGGATTGGCACTTAAAATAATATAAGAACTTGAATATAAATAAATTCAAATAAATTCAAAAGTGTTGAGTACCATTTGCTATCCTCAGGTATCCAAAAGGAAGAGTGTAGTGGGAGTGGGAAGACTCAGAGGGCACTTGGACAAAAATGACTGCAAATCAATTCACAATAAACTCTCTGATAACTATGCACAACTGAAAAGTTTTTGGAAATATTTGGTTAATATATCCGAGGCTTTAGCTTTGAGCCTTGCTCCTTGTTGTGTAAAACTGTCTTTTTTCCCTTATCTTTGCAATAGTTGGGCTATTTTTCTCAAGTTTGTTAAGGAATGAGGCTATAAACAAAGAACAACAGAGCTCAATTACAAAGGGAATGGTTTTGTATCTTCTTAGTGTATTAAAAAAGAAAGAAAATGTCCATCAGTTATAAAATAACTCCTTTCTAGAAATACTTTAAATTAGGTTTCTGTTGCAAAGGTGCTTGCGGTAGAACTGGAATTGCTGGTGTTTACACATAGCTGATCACAGGCACAACTTGACTATGCTCATGTTTGTTTGGTACCTTAAAAATCTTCTGTGCCATCTAATGGAAACAATGTAAATTGCAGCTTGCTTTGTAGGACAAAAGCTGCAAGTTCTTCAGCACAGATCAATTCAGAAGAGATAAAAGCTAAAGAAGTTAATAGATCAAATACCAGCCTCTAAATGAAATGGCTTGGGGAAATTGGCTCTCGGTTTTATAGTGTACACAATTCCAACATGCCCAGGGTGTTATGATTTCACCATGCAAATAAATTAGAATACAATGTAACCATTCAGAGCAGCAGACAATGGAATTAACTCACATGATTTGCCAAACCAATATCCAGAATATTCCAGGTTTTATTACTTTAACTATTCATTTGCAAGTTAGTGCTGTATTTCTTTGTCACCTCCTGGCTACAAGTACCATGTTATTTAGTTTTCAAGGTGTTTACCACTTTCAAAAACCATGATTTTTGTGAATTTTATGGCATAATCTACACTTAGGATTGTAAACTCAAATACAAATAGAGATAAGGGGATAATATAAATGAGGGGTGTGTACTTGATATAAGAAAGTAAAAGGTTGTAGGATGTGGCAAGGTGAAAATCACATATCCTTCCTTAAAAGAAACAGGCTCTAGTAAGGAAAACCTGGTTGTTGTCCAATGAGAATGTCCAACAGAATTCAGAAACCTACTGTTCTTCTGTTTAGCTCTTATGTACATTTGCTAATTTTGACATCCATGAACCAAATGTGACCTAGACCTAAGTCCCACCATTAGTTATTGCTGATTTGCTATAATCCAAGCCAACAAAATGAGAATATAGTAGTAAATCCCACTACAGTTATTGAAATCATTTGGGATACAAATCCTTTGAGAAATGTGTGCTCTTGTGCTTTAATTAATATTCATAGATTTGTTTTAACTCTGCATGGTAATGGGGAGTACCAAATCATGGATCATTGTCCAGTCTTCCCATTATTCCTTGCCAAGTAGCTCTGAGTCTAAAATGTGCCGAATCCATAGCCAGACCGTCTCCTGTGCAGCTTTGGGATAAAGGCAGCTGTCCAGGTTTGTCAAGCCACAGTTTTTCTGTTACTCCCAGCCCTTGCATTGATGACAAGCACACACAAATGAGTGAAGAATGGACTTCAGAGGAGCAGCGTTTGAAAGGTGTTTTCCAGTGATTATCAGCACACTTTTATATTTCTTTGGGCAAACGAAGAAAAGGACATGGCTAGCAGTTAATTAGAATTGAAACTTGAAGAATATGTAGGGAAAGATTGATGAAAGACACAAGATATGCTGGATTGTAATGAACTAAATCAGACAAAGATGTATTTTTCCCCCTAAAACTTTTAGATTTGAATTTTCTTTCATCTTTTCACTTGGCTTTTGAGACTGTTGTTCACTATCTCAGTTTTTGAAATATTTCTGTTAATGTAGTCCCTCTAATTGGTTTGTGCTGTTTCTTTCTCACACAGGCTCACAGAGTCTGGGGGAGCATCTTTCACTAGCTTTGGGGCAGGCGAAGTTCAGATCCTCCTGTCCTCCCACTTTCTTAAATAGCCTTGGAGAACAGCCTCCACACTTTCTAGCATTGCCTTTGCCCTCATATTAGCATCTTGCAGATCAAAATGTTCTATTTTAATAGCTAACATTGACTGGCCCCTTCGCTAGCCAATTTTTCCTTTCACAAAACTGGGTCTTGATTTCAGGAAATACGATGTGCAATGAGCAGGAAGTATTTAGCATAGCGCTGCGCATATAATAAATGGTCAACAACACAGGTAATTATTATTCCCGTTGGAGGACTGTTGGAAGAGTTACTTCTTTGCCCTGTAATAGAAACAGATAGTGGTTTTGCAGTGACAAAGAAGTTAGCAAGAGTGTATCTACTTCACTTTGACAGTGTACACAGTGTTTGCTGGTGTTGGGGTGGAAAGGTACACTTCTCCAGGCCATGAAGAAGGGAGGCGTGATGGTGGCGAGGCCATTCAAGATGAAGGAACTAGTTTGGCCACCTTTATTGTCATTATTAAAATGTTTCACATATGTTGCTTGCCCATTAAATTTCAAGTTTCTTAGAGGCACAAACTCTGTCTTTTTCTTTTCTTTGCAATCTTTTGCTATATTTTTACACGAAGTTACACATGAAATAGGCTTTCAAAATATGATTGACAAGTAAATGAATAAGATGCTGTTTTCCCAGTTTCATTATAAATGTTAATTTGGGCATCTCAGATGTTGAACAAATTAATTTCATATATTTTATGTTTTGTGTGTTGATATTAATTCTCCTGTATGGAGGCTAGAATTCACTGACAGGAATGTATTACAATCTTAGTACAGATGTAGAAGTTTAATTTTTATTACATAAAGAAATGCCTTTATGCATATATTGACCTTTCCATGAGTCTTAGTATTGTTTACTTGGTAGCATTTCAAAGTAGTAGGCAAGTAACCTAGATAAAATTAAACGATAAAACTTTAACACTTAAGTGGGGAAACGTGGATAGACTATAAAGTATATACTAATAAATGAGTATCTTCATGATCTATGCCACTCAAGATTCCTAAAATAATCTGTGTGTTCCACAATGGGCATTCTGGTCCTTAAATCCTGTCTGACTTCGCAGCTTTGCTATCTCATAAATGAGATTCAGCACAGCAGGCATTATTTGAAATTATGACCCAGTAATGCTTCTTTACTCTTACTGTTCCCTCTGTGAAATATTTTTGCTTTAATCCCACTTCAACTTGTTCTGGACTCTTGCATCTGCTGCCCTTGATCTCCATTCTGCCTTTGGCCCTTCTGGGTGAAGTGGTGATATGAAGTTCCCCCAATATTTGAAATCTGAAATATTAGTTTTCTCCACAAAAGCCTCTGGCAGGGGCAGTCTCATTCTGTTCTAAATGTTCCCAGTTTTTAAAGGTATAATTTATCTCCCTCCTATCACCTTCAACCCCTTAAGAACCCAGTTCCCATTCCTGGTGTAAGAAGCAGTCACACAAAACACAGCTTCTCTGCCTCAATCTTGTTAATAGATTGGAAATACACTTTTATGGGGCTTGAAAAACTGCTACCAAATTATGTGCAAGGTGCCCTAGGAGTTTCAGTGTTGGGAGTTCAGTAAATTATAGATTTATAAAATCCATTCAGTCTATTGTATCTTATATGCTAAAATATTGTGGGAAGATTGTTCCCAAGAGTGATGGATCTGATCTGAAGGCCTAAGTGGTGGAGATTGCTGGGAAGAGAACTGGGAAAGGCTATTTCTCAGCTGAATCATGGGCACCAGGGATTGGCTGAGAACATTTGGGTGGAATGAAGCAATTCTTATGAAATGTGTGTTGACCAGGAAAACACACTGCTGTTGGACAGAGGGAAATGCAATATCTATGGCTTTAACTTCGTTGGAGCAAAATCTTAGTTAGCTTGGTTCTGTTCCTTTGGCTTTCAACATCTTTGATTTGCAAGGAAATGGATTACAATAAATGAACCCCTGAGAGCGATTTTTTTCCCCTCAGGGTTGAGAGGAGAGTGCCTTCTTTTGCACAGGGAAGGCTATTAATTCATATTTATTCTTACAAAAACAATGCCTGTTTTCTCTGTTTAAAAAATAATACACGCCTGGTATACAAATCGGGATGCCTACCAGGGAGAAAGGAAACCTTCTATCCAATACCTTAATATGGACTTCTGGTCTCTAAAACCAAACAGCTTGCTGCTCATGAGTACTTCTCATTTCCTACATGGTTCAACAATTGCATGTTTTCCAGAAGATAATGGGGCACATTCTAACATGGAAAATATCAAGAGAGCAAATATTTACCATTCTAAACAAGGAAATATCTTCAAACATAGCTGGAAAATTCCCTATTGTGGCTCAGCCCAAAAAGCTTGGCAGCTGAGTTAGAAAATAAAAAATCTAGTCCTGATGCGATTTAGCTGTTTGGCCTTGAAGACTTTACATAAGCCCTCTGAGTTTCAGATTCCTCATCTGTAAAATGGAGATGGAAACAATACTGTCACAATATAGTAAAGTAAGAATTAGAAGAAAAATGGCAAGAAAGGACTTAATAAAGCACAAAACATTCCTTAGTCATAAAAGAATCCACTTTTAGTCTAAATTAAAGCTAATAAAAGAATACAAGTCTAACGATGATGGATAATGAAAATTCCAAAAATTGGATAAACAGATTAGATGTCTGCTCCTAACTTATAAGGCAAATTTATTCTACAAATCTTTAATTATTTCATTCTTTTGACTATTATTTTGTTCAACAAACATTAATTTACCAAAGCTATGAACCTAGGTATTGTGTTAGTATGTATTTAAACATAAATGTAATAATCCTCTGTCTTTAAGAACAATAGTTGAGTAGGTAGAGAAATCTCACCAGTTTTTCTTCTACCTGCATCTTATTATTTTGGATTCAAATATACAAATTAATACTTTTGTTTATTCATGCTTCCTCCCTGCTGAAAACACATGGACATTAGAGAGTGTCTTATTGGTAAAATATGCATTTTCCAAAGGAAAAAA
>JAQZBX010076618.1:0-14387 GCA_029593785.1 Cabassous unicinctus | reverse complement strand
TTTTTTTTGTCTATCCTGGATTATGACCCCGAGGTCAGAGTCTGTGTTTTATGCTCTTTGTGCATCCCTGAGTAGAACAACTCAGAGCCTCGCTCCCAGGGGGTGTGCAGGTCTTCAGCCCCCACAGAACCGCTTCCCAGGACCAGCTCATGCACAGGACTCCCCTTCAGTGGGCAGAGCCAGCAGGGCCTGACCAGCTTCTTCCAACTAGTGTTCCATCCTCCCTGGAGCCTGTGCTCTAGTGGTAGTTAAACATTATGACCCTCCTGTTAACCACTAAAAGTGTAATTTTTCTGGGACAGTGGGATCTGGGACCCACATTCCCCCACTTCCTTCCCTGATGAGGCATCTCAGCGGGTCGCTAGGACAGTGGGGGACACAGTTGAAATCTGGTCAGATTAAAATTAAGTGTGGAAACCTACCTAAGGTGTATTAGGGACCTAATAAAAATTAAACCTACTTTATTCTCCTCAGACCTGATTATAGAGCGCCTCCACTTCCCAGAAAATACGATGAATTTCTGAAATCATCCCAGGCTGAACAAGGCACACAACAATGTCCAACTCAGGGGTGGCTTCAATTAAAAGTCCTGTAAAAGTGGAGCCAGTTTGGCTGGCTCTGGTGGTTTTGCTGTGATGGTTCAGGTTGAGCTATGGTTTCTATTACAAACCATAGTTTCTCCGATTTTGTGGCATAGCTATTTTAAATTGCCCTCCAGAGAGGGATCCTGTTAGTGTGAGTCCATGGAGACTCTTGAGAGTGATGTTTATGAACCTTCGAGGTATGTTTGCCACACGCCACTCCAGAGTTCCCCTCTAACAGCTTCCCTCTCCCTGTCTTAGGAGGCAGGGAGTTTAATTGCTAAAAGGGAATTTAATTGCTCGGGCCTCTGGCCACTGGTCTGACCCTAGAAAGCCCCTTGCCATGCACAGCTTAAACCTTGAAATGGAAAATGCCAGACAGCAAAATCAGCAGGGATCGAGAGAAAGCTGAATTCCCCACGTGGCAAAATCCATGGACCACAGCAAAATGTTGGAGGGAAGGGGTGTGTGGATGGGGTTTCTTTTCTTTTTTTCAGGCCTATGTTTATTGAAGTGTGCCAAGGGTGAAGAGGGTATGTGCATGCTCTCAGGAGGCTTACCCAAATGACCCTAATCACCTCCAGAAAGCAAACAGCTTCCAACACTTGACATCTGACTTCCTGAAGCTCAATTACTCGGGCCTGGACAATACCACTCTAGCTGCCACTGAAGCTCAGAAGCCATGTTTTCCAGATTGTCTTGATTTCCCCAAATATTTTGGACGCAGGCCTAACTGCCATTCAACCACAGGCCTTAGAATTGAGCCTGGCATTTCATATCCTTTGCCAGTTTTCAAAATAAATCTTTCCTCCAGGGGAAAATATTGGCCTCCCTTAGAAGCTTGTGCCTGAATGTGGCTGTGTTTCTCTCAGATTAGAACTCAGACAAGAGTTCACTAGGTCAACAGTGAAACACTGCGTTTCACAATCTTGCACCAGGCTCTAGCCCCATCCTACCTTTGTAAGCCTCGTGGCCTGAGGTTGGACACTGTCCAGGAGACGCCATGGGAATTGGCCCTTGGAAGCTGAGAGGAGATTGGTTTGTCCTGCCCTTGGACTGCAGCTCTGAGTTCATTGAAGCTGAGACTGCCAGTGGTTTCAGTAACTTCTAATAATTAGACAGAGTGAAAGGCCTGACTTAGCTTTCCTCTTTAGTTGATCACTGATTTACAAGCCTACAAAGTAACAACCTGTCAATAAGGAACCAAGATTCAACTGTCTCAATACTTATTAATTAATTCCATCCAAAAACATGTAATGAACCTCTATTGTATACAATGTTCATAGAGGAAAATGGAAGTCGAGATGCCAGAGGCTTCCCCTCAAGGAACTTCCGTTAGATGACTGAGGAGTACAAAAGAAGGCTATAGCTCCAGAGGAAAGGTTCGAAGTCTTGAGTTCCAGGGAGAAGGAATTTAGGGAATTGTTGGCTGTTTCGTGGAAGAGGTGGTAATTGAGTTGGGCTTTGTAGGAGAGGAAGAAATTTGGAAAGCAAGTGCACTCAGGGATTTGCTAATGACTGTTTATTGGACTGATTGAAGTTAAGGGAATTCCCTGAGCACAGCCACAGGGGGGGAGATGGATTATGTTGGGAGAACTTGATCACCCTTCTCGAGCACTTAATTCTAACACTTAAGTCTGGATTATTTTCAGAAACAAGAAACTTTTGGTTCAAGTATATGCCCATCACTCCTGGTGGTACTAGGAAAGGAGAAGACTGGGGTCTAGGAAGAGAAAAGGAGGCAAAATGGACAGCTGAGCAGCTGTGGAGGTTTTTGCAATGCTGACATGCAAGAAAAAAATAAACCAGAGTGTTAGAACTTCTGTTTCTGCTAGCTGGGGCATATCTCTAGACCCCACTGGGAATTGGAAGGGTGAGTCCATAACTCTGAAATATGAAATGAGAACACCGAACATTTTGATGGAAGACGTAGGCCATTTTGGGGGACCTTGGGAGAACTGGACAGGCTGTGTACCTCATGGTCACTATTGGATTCAAATCCTGGCTTTGCTACCCCTGGCTTGGTAACTTTGTAAGACATTTAAAGCTCTGAGCCTCAGTTAATTCATCAGTAAAATCGGATAACAATATCCACAATGCAGAGTCATTGAGAGAGTTAGAGCTAATAACTAGGAGACACTTAATTTGAGGTAGCCTTTTGTGGTTGTTGACACAAGTTTTAAAAAGAATTTTTTTCTTAAAATAGCTAGTATCAGCAAAATGTCAAATAGCTTGATATGCATGTCACTCAAAAGTTTTCTTCGGGGAGTGGAGGATTTATTCTATAGTTTTTAATGATCCAGGCATGATAAATGTGGCTCAGGCAGTTGAGCACCTGCTTCCCATATGGGAGGTCCCAGGTTCAGTTCCCAGTGCCTCCTAAAAACAAAAAAACAAACAACAAATAAATGAGAAAGCCAATTCAGGGCTGCCGACGTGGCAGTGGGAACTGAACCTGGGACCTCCCATGTGGGAAGCAGGTGCTCAACTGCTTGAGTCACATCCACACCCTCACACACCTTTAACTAGTAATACTGGGTACAATAAAAATAATCTTCATTTCCAAGCACCTCCTGGGGCAGGGAATGGCAGGTGCAGAAGCAAACTGTGGGGAGCCACTGTGAGTTGAGAGGAGCTTGCTTTTATCTGGCAGCATCAGCAGTCACACTGGATAACTGTGCAGTTCCAGGTGACAAACTGAATCCGTTTCCCTGTCTCTATCTCTTTCAGTGAGAGTTCTCTAAATAACTGTAAGAAAAAAGTGAGCTCAGTTAAGACTTTCTGTGAGAGCAGCTGCCTGAGAGTCTGCAAAACTTAAGTTGGCAGAAAGTTGGTGTTTATATGGGAAGGGTAATTTTACTAAGGAAGCCAAATCGTACATGTGTAGGGAGAAAGGAAGGGAGAATGGGAATCTATTTTCCTGGCTCCCAACCAGCATCAACTTGTCTTGACTCAGCTGTTTTCCTAATCATGTCTAAGCCAGAAAACAAACTCCCCTGCCATCTAAACTCAAACCCAGAGAGACTGCTTTCCGGGCTAAGAACTTTGCTATGCTGCCGACATGAAGTATAATCCAGTACAAGAAAATGATCCCATGTGTGGTGTTCTACTGTGTCGGTTATGAAGCAAAACACAACGTTCCTTTACCATTTGGGGAGAAATTTTGCAAATAGGAATGTGAAATTCATAGCCCTGGCACAGAGCAGGGATAAGTATATAGAATGGGGTTTTCAATTCTATGTAGTCAAGAAAGTACAGTAAGCCATAGAAATATGTAAAAGAAAAAAAAAAAAATCTAAGCCAATAAGGAAAGAATGGGCACTCACTGTTAGGATTATTAAGAAGATAAATAAATAAAACCACAATGTTATATTAAAGTAAAATTGGAAAGTGTAGTTTTTACATATGATGTCTTAAAAATAAAAATCCATAAATTCTGGGCCAGGAGTAAAATGATTAAGGTATTCAGTCTAGGAAGCTAAGGGGCAAAAATGAATGATTAAAAGATATCCAAATTTCTTGAGGATGCAGGGACAACTATGGTTTTTTTGAGAAACATCTGTGCTCTTTTGTTATAGACTCCATAAATTATATTAATTATAATTGATTGTGCTTTCCTCTTTGGGTTGACTCTCAGGAAGCTCAGAACCACATTTGTGTTCCATTTTCTGTTGTGTTATGGTATTTTCAGTACTGATAATATACACAATGCAGAGTCACTGGATGAGAGATAGTAACAAGAAGATAACTAATCCAAGACAGCTGTTTTTGTTGTTAACCAAAATTGTAAAAATAAATTTTTCATGATATATCTATTATCTGAAAAATGTAAAATAACTTTACATGCATGTTACTGAAACTTTTTCGGAGGAGTAGGGAGTAGTAGTTCATTCTAAAGTTTTTCATGCATAATCTTTCATAAAGAAAGATTATTTTTTATGGTACCCATTTATTACTAATTAAAGGTGTATGAGATGCCACTGATAGTCTCTATATTTAGTGGGTTAACACTAATCTTTCAGAACTAAGCTCTTATTTTTTCCCATCCTATTTATCCTCCCTCTGATTTCTTTATTTCTTTAACTTTCCGCTTCATGTATCTTTGAAATTATCTCAAGTCTCCTTTTTGAGATAATTAAAAGAAATAAAAGAAATTGTCAATAATTAGGCATTTTCCTTTTAATTTTTTGCATGTGGCTTCTCCCTTCTTCTTAAGCCATACAATGAAATATTGGGTAACCCTTGCTGATTGAGTCCTAGTCTTGATTTACTCAAATGTGTGTGTATATATGTGTGTGTTTGTGCAACATATACAAAAGTAATATAAATATAATATGATATGATGTGTAATATAGTATAGTATAACACAGTGTAATATATAACCACTATATGACCTGAACCTCAGAAGACACTGTTGTTTGCCAGTTTCCTGCAGGGGATCTGAGAGCAGAGCCAGGGCAAGAGGAGGCATCTTCAAGCCTGTCTCTGGGCTTTCTGAGCAGGCTGCCATGACTCAGAATATTGAAGATGGTATAGCTTGTCCTTGTTCTTCTCTCGCATCCTTTTTATTTTTCTTCTCCTAGTTTTGGGAGCCCAATCTGCCAATTTTCCATCCAAGGCATCATTTTGTCCTGTGATTGTGGCCCTCAGGTCTGCAGTTTCAGCACAGCCCCAGATCTCAGGACCAAGTGACCAAAGGAATTGTCTAGCCCACAATAGTAAGTTGATTGCTGAGACATAAGGGGAAGTTTAACGGTGGGTTCTGGGCAGAAGTGGATTTATAGTGCAGTTTAGAAAGCTTGGGCATCAGGGCCTCTCACTGGTAGAGGCCTCTTCCAAGTCCCTATACAGAGTTTTGTATTCATAATTACATATTCTTTTCTTAAAGAGACAAACTCCCCACCTCACCCCCTATCTATAATCTTCAGTGTCCCAGAAAACCTAGTTCTGGAATATACTTTCCTCCTTGATAAAAGTAAGAACCATACAATGAGAAGCCCACCCCTCTTTCCAGCTTTTGGATGTCCTGAGGGGATGTGATGATTGGAGCTGCAGCAGCCATCTTGTGACCTTGAAGGGAAAGCCAAAAGAATTGCACAAGAGCTGATTCAGGGCCTTGATATCATGGAATTGCTGGATTAACCAATCCTGGAACTTGCCTACCTCAAAACTTCTAGTTATGTGAAATAATATATAAGCTACATTTATTCAAGTCATCTATTATTTATAACCAAGAGTATCTTAACTGATACCTCTGGGTCCCCCATTACTGTGTTTTAGTCATTCATAGGAATGACTTGCATCTTCTCGTTGGATGCATGCCTACCAAGATACCAGGTTTACCTAACAAACGGAAACTTTTTTGACAGCATTTGCTGCTCAAGCAGCTTCAGTAGTGCCTATCCCACTCTAGTGGAGGGCCCAGGGCCTCTCCCATAGGAATTGAGATGGCACTTCATTAGTTGCCCAGTGACTTCATGGGGCCCTCTGGCTTTATCACTCCCTCTACCTAAGGCTATCATCCAACAAATTACCCCAAATCACCTCTGCATTCTTACACTCTTCCTCCCTACCATGAACCAACCTCTCAGTGCATTTTGGTTCTTAGAGGGAAGAGCTTTAGGGGTCAAAGGGCCTGTCTTGGAGGCCTTTGAAAGCATGTGGCATGGATAGCCAAACTCAGACGACAAGAAAGGCCATGTTTGGCCTCTGGACTGTAAGAGCTGACATTTCTAACCTCATTTGTTTTGTTGCCAGGTCCTCTGTGACCAGGTGCTCCTCTCTGTCTGAGAGTACTCAGCAACTCAGTCGTCCCGAATGACGAACTTCATGTCGCCATAACCGGGTCCCTGGACTTCCACTCATAATCTACCGGTATTTCTGCTTATCTTCACCTATTCTCTCTCTGGCTGAATAAATATGGATCTTAGACCTTATACACGGCTGACCACAACCACTTACTCTCCTGTCCCATCAGCTGTCACTCTCTGTTACCCCATGGTCTGATCAATTTCCAAGCCACCTTCAAACTCATGTCTCTAAAGTCACCCATTCCCTCTTCAGCATTTCATTCTAAACAGGACATGCAACCTCAGACTCCCCTGAAGGGCTGGGCCTTGCCACATTGGCCCAATGTCATAAACCGACACAAGGACCTGATGAGCTTGGAGTTCAGGCAGACCAGGAAGAAGCCATTGAAGTCGTTCAGACATGAGGCAAAATGCAAGATAATCTCTGTAAAATCAAGTTGGCAAACTGGGGAACTGGATCTGTGGAGTTTTCTTTGCCACACATTTATCTGAAAGGTAAAAACAAAGCCTGGCCTCTCTTTGCTTTTGACTGCCCTAAAGCAATTTCTTTAGTTCACAGTAATTGTTCCGCTTTCAACTGAACAGGTTACATTGTAAGCCTGGGTAATTGAGTTAAGGCTGTTTGTTGAAACAAGGCGCTCTCTGGAGCCACGAAGTCTAAACTGTGACTCTGGATTCGCCTATAGTTTTTGTCTGTGAAGTCACCTGATCAAGCCTTCTGCGTCTCTAAATCAGGAAATAATGCAATGAATGACACTGCAGTGTAAACAAAGATTCTGAGTAATTATTTATCTTTGGACTGTTTGATAGAACTTGTATGATGAAGCACCTGTCATGTTTTTAATAATTACCTCAGTTATGAACCACCCTTCATCAGCCACTAAGGTCAAAGGAGAGACAAATTTCCCTTTCTTGTAATGGAATCTGCTTGGAATCTCTTCTTTCTCGTAGACAGTCATGTGTTCCACCGTTCTTAATTTGTTATATAGCTGCAAAGAAAACCAAGGAAGACCAGTATTGCAGTCTCTTTCTTAAATATATGTGAATATTTAGTTGACCAGGGGGAGGGAGGATCTTTTTAAGTATGGAAGCAAAAAAAAAAAATTACCAAAAAAACAAACAAACAAAAAAACCCAAAAAAACCCTGATAGATTTGACAACATAAAAATGAGAAACTTTTGTGTTTCAAAAAACAAGGTTGCTTTATCTAGTAAACCCTATGAGCTAACAAGTCACTTCTCTGGGATATAGTGAGACTCTCTACAGACATTTAGAAGTCAACTGGAAGAACCCAATTGCCCAGCACCATGGAAAGGATAAATGAATCATGGTGTGTTTCCACAATGCAATAATTATTCAGCAATGAAGAGGAACGAATTATAGCTACAGAGAACATACGGAAGAATCTCAGGAATCTTAGGTTGAGAGAGAAAATTAAAAGCAAGTTGCAGAAGAATACAGGCAGGGTTATTCCTATTATATAAAGTAAGAGAACTAGAAAACTAAATTAAATACATGGTAAAACTATGAAGAGAATTGTGGGAATGGTAACTCAAAATTCAGAACGGGCAGGACACACACAGGAGATGTCACTGATAATGGCAGTGTCCGATTTCTTAAATGTTTAGTGGGTGTAAGTTGTCCATTGTAACATTATCCTTTATACCTTACACATTTTTATAATGATTCTGCTGTATCTACTCAACAATTAATAAGAAAATTACAAAAAGTTTTTGCATCCCAAATGCCATGATAAAAGGGAGAGAAATTGGTCCTAAGAAAGAGGATTTGTTCTTTAATTTGACCTAGAGCGCGTCCTGCCTACACTTGAATCTTAAAGGCACTAGGTTAGCTTTTGCTGTTAAGTACATTACTAACTTAGTGATGAAGCTGTAAACTTTGTACATACAGTCGATTCTCATTATTCACAGTAGTTATGTTTTATAAATCCACCATGAACACTCTTACGAGTCTCTGGTCATAACGTTTTCATCAGCCAATTAACACAGAACCTTTTATTATGTGTGTTTCTGTTTAAAGACACTCTATTTAATATATATTGCTGATTCTTTATCACGGCCAGCAGCTCTGTAACTCGTGCCTGAAAGCTTATCTAACGTTTGTATTTTTTCTGGAAGGCACCTCACAGCCTTCTTGCACTTAGGAACACTAGACAGGAATTCAGGATCATGCTTGGGGCCCATTTTAAACAACAAAATCTCCCACAAAAATCACAAAACTGTGAAAATGTGGCACTAAATATTCTGTGAAAAGGACATCTGTTGACAGTATTAGAGCTGAAACAGGAAGGCAGAGCATGGCCTTGTTTGACCTCAGCTTGGAATGTATGTGTTACACCTCAAATTTTTCGCCACTCTGTGCATGTCTACAAATGACCATAAAAGCACTGCGAGTATTGATTTTGAGGTTACAAATAAATTTTAGTGAGTAGGCAAATTTGCACACACGGAATCCTTGACAAATGTGGACCAACTGTATTTCCAATATTTAACAGCAGCTTAGATATTTATGTCTATATGACTAAAATCAACTGGCTAATGTTGACTTGCTGACCTTTAGTCAAATCAGGCACATATTCCTGAGATCTGAATATGAAATTGAAGTATCAATGAACTCTGAAAAATAGTTTTTCAAGCTGTTTGGTAGAGTGGAGCAATTCTTAAAAAAAAATAGGGTGCTGTGACAGTTTGAGATTATTTCTGTGAATCCCAAAAAGAGAAAAATTATGTTTGTAAACTAATCTATTCTTCTGGGTGTGATACCTTTTGATTGTATTAAATTCAGTGAGGGGCCTCTGATTAAGTTTGCTTGATAAAATTAATTCAGGGCTTCTGATGGGGGTAAGGTGTAACTCAGGTTGAGTGTCAGCCCCCTTGGTTGGCCGACATAAATGGACACTCACTCAAGAAGACACGCCAAAGAAGAGAACTTGGTCGTTTTGATCCTGCCATGAGACAGAAAGGAGAAGCTCAAATAGCTAAAGCCCCGGGGAGTAGTGGACCATTTGCCTGATAACTTGCAGCAGACCTTGGGAGGACAACCAAGACTGATATAAAAAAAAAACCCTGGAAAGAAATGAGTCCCTTGCCAGAAAAGAGAGGAATCCTGAGAGACAAGCCCTGTGCCAGCCTGTGCTGAGAGAGAGTAAGCCTAGAGGGGAAGGCTGAACCCTTGCAGAGATCAGCAATCACCTTGCTTCAACACATGGCAACTGACTTTCGTGAGAAAGCAACCCTGAGTTAGACTCTTTAGGGCCTTGTAACTGTAAGCTTTTCCCCCAAATAAATACCCTTCATAAAAACCAACCGATTTCTGGTATTTTGCATCAGCACCCCTTTGGCAAATTAATACAGGTGCATTTGCAGAGATTTTGAATAAGTGAAAAATCTGATGACACATAACAGGTCTCACAAACTGCTTTGCCCATCACATGGCAAACTGTCATCCAAATACACCCCTACTTTTGAACGTACCAAATGCTTTAGGCTGCTTGCAACTGCCTGACTTAACAACCACCTTGGAAGCAGATCTTTCCAGCTCACAAGCTGTTGATACTAAAGCATTCTGGAGATGGCACGTTCTTAAGTGCCAAATTGGAGATAAAGATGATCTTCCTTGCCAGGAAAACAGAACTTCTTTGCAAGAAACCGTTTACAGTGAGACCTGCCAATGTGTAAAATATTCTTTCCGCTTTCATGTTTAAGGAGTTCATGGGGACCTCGTGTGACAGTCAACACCTCCAGTTCCTAGCCATGTGGGCCTATGGAAAAAAAAGCACCCGCCGGGGAAACAGGGCAAGGCTGGGGAGGGGTGGCATTGTTGGCACGTGTGTTCCTCAACCCCCAAATAGACAGCTCTTGTCTGGGAGTGGACAGGGTTAGAGAGAAGGGTCTCTCTAGGCAAGGGAGCTAGGAGGCTGGGACTATGGCAAAGCTCTCAGCAAGATGACCCAACCGACTACAGCTACTCTACCAATACCCATGACTTCCCTGAGGATGGACGGAGACACCAGGACCGAGGCCTGTTCTCGGTACCCTGTGGTTGGCACCCGCCCACCAGGGCAGCCGGGGCCTCCCCTGAGGAAGACAGCCACTTCCTGAGCCAGGTGAGCTTTGTCTACAGAGCCTGTATTGGAAGGAGGTTAGGCAACTTGCGGACAAAGCAGGCAGCCAGTGACGGCACTTTATGCCTCCTGATTTACTAAGTAGCTGCCAGATAAAACGACTATTTGGAAAGAATGGTGAGCAGAGGTCTAATCATCTCAGGGTGGTGAGTTCCCGCAGGCAGTGACTGTGGGGAGTGGAGCTTTGTCCCACAACTGGCACATTGTGGAAACTGCACCATACCTTCTTGGGAGCATTCACCTTTATTGGTGATGATCATAATAACTGACACATACTTGCAGTGGGCCCTGCATGCTTCTGTGTGCTTTACAGCACCCAGGAGGGCAGCTAATACTCCATCTCCACTCTCACTGATAGAGCTGAAACAAAGGGTACAGGTGAGGTCACTTGCCCAGTCACCAACTGATGACAAAGCTGGGATCTGAACCCAAGCAGCGTGGCTTGTGAGGGAAGGAGCTGGGCTACAGCACACATGGCCTCAGCTCTGGCTCATCCATCGCTTTGTCCAGATCCCTGACAAAAACAGGTCAGCCCGGCAGCTTTCTTCCAGAGAAAGAGCTTCCCAGGCATGCATCTGAGAGCCCCCAGATTTGCCCGAGGAGTGCTGCCTTTTGGTCAACGATAAAGTAGCCATATGAAGTGACTGATGTGCCTGACACAAGCGAGGCATGGCACACCCTTTATCTCATTTAATCTTCACTGAAACCCCATGAGGTGGACGGCATTGTGCCCATTTTAGAGAAGAGAAAACTGAGTTAGGGAGGGTGAACAACTTGACAGAGGTGGCTCAGCAAGCGAGTAGAAAATAGGTCATCAGCCTCCAGAGTCCAAGCTCCTAACACTGCTCTGTATTACAGTATTAATACTACAGAGGATTAATACTTTGTGGGAGAGGATATGGGAAGTGGATGTGGCTCAAGCGGTTGAGCTCCTGCCTACCACATGGGAGGTCTTGGATTCGGTTCCCAGTACCTCCTGGAGAAGACAAGCAAGACAGCAAGCTGGAGCGATGGGCAGGCATGGTGAGCTGATGCAACAATGAGACACAAAAAGGAAAGACAATGAGAGACACAACAAAGCAGGGAGCTGAGGTGACTCAGGTGATTGAGTGCCTCTCTCCCACATGGGAGGTCCCCGGTTCATTTCCCAGGGCCTTCTAAAGAGAAGATAATCAGACACAGAGAGCGCACAGCAAAATGGACACAGAGCACAGACAGCAAGCACAAAACAATGGGTGGGGGTGTGTGTAAATAAATAAAAGAAATCTTTTTTAAAAAATACTACAGGGAGAGGATGAAGCACAATGTTCTACTCCCTCCCCCTCCCCCTCCCCATCTGACCTCCTCCCGCCCATCATGTGTTTCTTGCCTCAGAGTGTTTTCCAGGCGCTGGCCAAAGGCTCACCACAGGCCCTCGGTCCTTCACTTGCTGCAGGTCATTCAGGCTGATGTGCTTATTCAACTCAATCACTTTGTCCATCCAGAAAATGTCAGTCATCCCATGATCTGAGAAGATGATGACGTTCAGGTTGTCCTGCAGCCCCCGCTCCTGTGGGTTTGTCAAAGGCGGTCACGATAGCACCGAGAGTGAGGCTCTTTACACTTTAAAGGTCTCATAAAAAGGTTTTTGAAACTAAAAATTGTAGGAGAGTTCTTAGGCAGAAGGACAGTGATCCCGGATGGCTGGGCAGAGTGGTAGTAAAGAACTCAGCAATGAAAATGGTAACTATGCAAGGAAATGCACACACACACTAATTGCTTAAATATCAGTAAATGCTTAAAGAAAAGTTATAGGAGAAAAGCTATGGTCTCAATTCTGAATTTAATCATCTACTAATCTGCCCTGATGAGATGCAGTTCAAAATCACAAACAGAAGCACTTTGGAGAGGGGAATGGCCCCATTCCAATAAGGGCTGAAAAGTAAGACAACACTGTTAGCTCGTGAAGACACACTCTCTGTTTTCATCATCTTTGTCTCTCTCCACAAACTTGGGTGGTAGTATGAGAAGTATCACTCACCCATTTTACAGATGTGGAAAACAAAGCACGGGAAAGTTAAATATAACTTTGACAGCAAGCTAAACAATAAAATAAAATTTAAAAATTTAAAGTAAACACAACTTGCTGAAAGTCATTCACTCAGTAAGTGTACAGCAAAATCAGGGACAGAGCTCAGGCCTGGCTTCCAGAGTCCATGCCAAGCTGGCAACCAAAATTAGTGAACTGGACCATCTTTCCAGCTAACTCAGGAAATAATGCAGAACCTGAGTCATTTCAGTCACAATGACTTGGCTGTAATAACAAGGGGTCTCTTGATACCTGAGGAAGAGTTGAGTGAATAAAAGAGACCCACCCCAGGCTTTGTGTGATAAGAAGGATGCTGAGGTGTGTGGAGGCAAGGAGACTGACAGGGAGTGACAGGAAGGAAGCACAGGCCCCTGCGGTCCTGCCTTGATTCACCTCGATCCACTGGGTCATGTACTTCAGGACGGTGTCCACGGCCTTGAGGGCGTCCTTTCTCTGAGGTGACGAAGGACCGTAGTGATGGCCTTCCACGTCAATGCGCTCGTGGTATATGGCCGCCAGGTCGGCCTGGCCGCTCCTGGAGGGAGCAGAGTGAGAGGGGACGGCTGAGGGACGCCCTGCCAGCTCACTCCCTTGTCATCCACCTGTCTTCTGTGAAGGCATCTGCACCCTGAAAGAACCTACCCCAAGGGCAAGGCAAAGCTGAGACCCTAGAATGATCAAGGTGGGATCTCCAAGGGAGCAACGGGAATCCCGAGCCAAGGCTTGCCAGTCCTGAGCGTCTTAGTGACAAAAAGCCAGGCAGCGTGGCTCTTGGTCATCTCCTCTCTTGCCCGTGTGGCCTGCTTTGCTCATCATATCCCAGAGAACTGGAAGGTGTGATAGCAGAGAGACGATGACTCGTATAGCTCTACCCTCACCGCCTACTGTCATGGGAAGGTCAGAGTAACTAGAGGTAATTGTTTAATAACCGCTGCTGAATTATCGGTGCACTTGAAGGCTGTCTCTAAACTGAAAAGCTGGATTTGGGTTTGAATTGACTGGCAAGAATAAGAACAAGCTTTACCACAGGAATTTGGGGGGAAGTAGACTAGTGTTCAGGGCCTCACATCAACAGACACCCCAGGACCCTGTCTCTATGGGAACCCACAAAAGGTCAGAACTAACGTGGATATGGAGTGAATTGTAGCAGTCACAACACAGCTATGGGGACCAGGAGACCCTGGTTCTGGCAAAACTCCCCCTGTTGCCCAGGTACCCAGTGATCCCCTTGGTTCTGGGTTAGGAATAACTGGGAACTAGACTTAGAAACTGGAGCAGGAGGTTTATGGAGCAGGGTGTGGGGAGAAATCCTGTGTCAAGCACACTTTCTCCTTCACACAGAACCTCCCGCAGCAGCTCTTCTCCCCCAGCTCTGGCTCTGCCTACACCCTCCCACAGAGTCCCGGACAGAACGTGGATGAGGATGCTGACGGTAACAATGGAACCAGCAGTAACCTACGAAAGAGGAGGCAGGGAAAAAAAAGTAAAGTTAATTCCTCTGCTTGGATTTTACAAGGGTCAGTAATTAATACTCTTGGTGGATTGCCTTATTTTTTAAAAAATGCTATTTTAAATAAATACACTCACAGTTGAGGTGGCCTGTCTCTCCTGATGTGGCCTCCCCAGTACTCTGAACGTGAAGGAAGAGCATGTCACCTAAGGCCCGCTGTGCCTTGGTTCTCACAATCCGCCAGGAAGGAAAAGCAGCCTCCCAGTACCTGATTGTGCTTAGTTTTCACCACCAGAGTGAAGCAGCTTCACCTTCAGGACTCAGGGAGGTTATG
>JAQZBX010076617.1:0-14423 GCA_029593785.1 Cabassous unicinctus | reverse complement strand
CATATATATGTGAATTTTCCCTTTTTCTGCCAATTGTTGACTTCCAACTTTATTCCATTATGATCAGAGAAAGTGCTTAGTATAATTCAATTTTGTTCAATTTATTGAGATCGGCTTTGTGACTCAACATATGGTCTATACTGGAGAAAGATCCATGAGCAATTGAAAAGAATGTATATCCTGCTGTTTTGGGGTGCAATGTTCTGTATATGTCTGTTGGGTTTAGTCCATTTTTCATTGTCAGTCTAGCTAAGGGTTTGTCGATTTTGTTGATCTTCTCGAAGAACCAACTTTTGATATTATTAATTCTCTCTGTCATTTGTTGTTGTTCTCAATTTCATTTATTTCTTCTCTGATCTTTCTTATTTTATTCCTTCTACTTGCTGTGGGATTAGTTTGCTGTTTTTTTCTAGTTCCTCGAGCTGTGTAGTTAGGTCATTGATTTTAGCTCTTTGTTCTTTTTTAATATAAGCATTGAGGGCTATCAATTTCCTTATCAGCACTGCCTTCACTGCAGCCCATAGATTCTGCTGTGTTGTGTTCTCATTTTCATTTATATTGAGATATTTATTGATTTCTCTCACAATTTCTTCTTTGACCTACTAATTATTCGAGTGTGTTGTTTAATCTCCATATGTTTGTGAAATTTCCCTTTTTCCACCTCTTGTTCATTTCCTACTTCATTCCATTATGATCAGAGAAAGTGCTTTGCATAATTTCGATCTTGTTGAATTTATTGAGATCTGCTTTGTGACCTAATATATGATCTATACTGGAGAAAGATCCATGAGCACTTGAAAAGAATGTATATCCTATTGTTTTGGGGTATGATGTTCTGTATATATCTATTAGATTTAGTCCATTTATCATACTATTCAAGCTGTTTCTTTATTGATCCTCTGCCCAGATGTTCTATGCAATGCTGTGAGTGGTGTACTGAAGTCTCCAACTGTTGTTGTAGAGATATCTAATTATCCCTTCAGTTTTGCCAGTGTTTGCCTCATGTATCTTGGGGCATTCTGGTTAGGTGCTTATATATTTATGATTCTTATTTCCTCCTTTTGGATTGTTCCTTTTATTAATATGTAATATCCTTCCTTGTCTCTAATAACAATTTTACTTTTAAAGTCTATTTCATCCAATACAAGAATAGATACTCCGGGTTTTTCTGTTTGTTTTTTGTTTTTTTGTTTACTGCATACGTGGAATATCTTTTTCTAACCTTTCACTTTCAATCTTTTGGTATCCTTGGGTCTAAGGTGAGTTTTTTGCAGACAGCATATAGATGGCTCATATTTTCTTATTTGTTCCACCAGTCTGTCTTTTGATTGGGGAGTTTATTCCATTAACATTCAATGTTATTACTGTAAAGGCAGTTCTTATTTCATATATTTTGACCTTTCGGTTTCATCTGTCACATTTTCTTTTCACCACTCTTTTGACACTTTCAGTTACATTTACTGATAAAATCTTCATTTCTAGATTCTCTTCCAAGTCTTTCTCTCTCTTTTCAGGCTGCAGCACTCCCTTTAGTATTTCCTGCCATGCTGGTCTCTTTGTTTTAAACTCTCTCAGTTTCTGTTTATCTGTGAATATTCTAAACTTGCCCTCATTTTTGAAACATAATCTTGCTGGATATAAGATTCTTGGCTGGCAGTTTTCCTCTTGCTGTATCTTAAATATATCCTACCACTGCCTTCCTGCCTCCATGGTTTCTCATGAGAAATTGGCAGTTAATCTTTGGGTATCCCCTATATATTATTCATCACTTTTCTTTTGCTGCTCTCAGAATTTTCTCTTTGTCTTTGGCATTTGACATTCTGATTAGTATGTGTCTCAGAGTTGGTCTGTTCACATTTTTTTTGGATGGGAGTTCATCATGCTTCTTGGACATGGATAGCTTTGTCCTTCAATAGGGTTGGGAAATTTTTTTTACCATTCTTTCTTCAAATATTTGTTCTGCCCCTTTTTGCTTCTCTTCTCCTTCTGAGACACCCATAGTATGTATGTTTGCACATCTCTTGCCATCATTTGGTTCCTTGAGGCCCTGTTAATTTTTTCCATTCTTTATCTTTATTTAGTATGTTTGCTTTTGGAGGCTCTGTTTTCAGACCCACTGATCCTTTCTTCTGGCTCTTCAAATCTGCTGTTATATGCCTCCAGTGTATTTTTTATTTCATTTATTGTTCCTTTCATTTCTGTAAGATCTGCAATTTTTCAGTGTATGCTTTCAAATTCTTCTTTGTGCCCACCCAGTGTCTTCTTAATATCCTTAATCTCTTTAGCCATCTCATTGAATTTATTAAGGAGATTTGTTTGAATGTCTATGATTAGTTGTCTCAACTCCTTTATGTCATCCGGAAGCTTATTTGTTCTTTTAACTGGGCCATTACTTCCTGTTTCTTGGTATGGATTGTAATTTTTTGTTGGTGTCTTGGCATCTGGCTTACTAGATGTATTTATGCTGGGTGCAATTTCTCTCTTGAGTTAGGGCTTTCTTTTTTTTTAATTAATTTTTAAAAAATTTTAAAAGATACTTAGATTACATAAATGTTACACAAAAACTATAGGGAATCCCATATGCCCCACTCTCCACATCTCCTGCACTCTCCCACATAAACATCCTTCATTTGTGTGGCACATTCATTGCAATTGATAAATGCATCCTGGGGCTTTGCCATTAAGCATGGACCATAGTTCACATTGTAGTCTACGCTCTCTCCCGCACAGTTCTGCATGTTATGTGATGATATAAATTGGGCTATATCTGTTGTTGCCTCTTTTTACTTGCTTGTTGTATAGTAGGAGCCAAGGATGTAGTTGGCGCTGTATGCTGTGGATTCTGAAGCTCCTGGCATTGCCACAGGGACTGATGAAGCTTCTCGCACCTTTCTCCTCTGCCAGGCATAGGGACAGAGCTAAAGCCAAGTGTAATAGTCCAAGCTGTGCAGGCCAAGAAGATCTGTAGTTGCCCAGAGAGACTGATGAAGCTTCATGCCCCTTCCTCACCTACCTGGGGTGAGGATGGAGCTGCAGGTGTGGTCAGCAGTCTATGCCATGCATGTCCAAAATGACCACAGTTGCCCAGGTAGTCTGATTGTGTTAGTCAGCCAAAGGGGTGCTGATGCAAACTACCAGAAATCTGTTGATTTTTATAAAGGGTATTTATTTGGAGTAGAAGCTTATAGTTAACAGACCCTAAAGTGTAAGTTACTTCCCTCACCAGTCTATTGCCACATGTTGGAGCAAAATGGCTGCCAGTGTCTGTGAGGGTTCAGGCTTCCTGGGTTCCTCTCTTCCCGGGGCTTGCTTCTCTCCAGGCTCAGCTCCTCTCGTTTCTCCACAAAGTCAGCTGTAGACTATGAGGCTCTCTAGGCTTTGCCTCACTCCACAAGGCCAGCTGTAGACTATCAGGTGAATGGTTCTGTCTCTCTCCCCGGGGCTTCTGCCTTGTCTAAGAGCTGTCTCTATTCTTCTGTGTTATTTTCCTTTGTGTTCACTTCCCGGGCTCCAGCTCAAAACTCAGCATCAGAACTCCAAACTCTGTCCTTTGCCATGTCTTTTATCTGTGAGTCCCCACCCACCAAGGGGCGGGACTCAACGCCCTACTGACATGGGCCAATCAAAGCCCTAATCATAATTTAATCAAGTAAAAGCAAAACCTCTGAATTCAATATGCTCTAATATGCCCAGAGGAAAAGACCAGTTCACAAACATAATCCAATATCTATTTTTGGAATTCATAAATAATGCCAAACTGCTACACTGATGTAGCATCCCTGCTGGGGGTTGGGATGGACCCTCTGGAGTGTCCAACAATCTAATCCATGTGGGCCAAATACACCTACAGTTTCCCTGTGAGACTGAGGGAGTACTGTCCTTTCTGTCCTTTAGGGGGTAGGAATGGAACCACTAACACCCAACAGTTCAGTCCATGTAGGCTGAAAATGCCTGCTGTTGCCTGCAGAGGCTGAGGAAACACCAGCCCCCTCCTATCCTATTGGGTGGTTGAGGTGGATCCACAAGCACTAAACAGTTCAGTCCCTGTAGGCCAAGAGTACCTGCCACTGCCTGGAGAGGCTGAAGAAACACCAGCCCCTCCTATCCTATTAGTGGTTGGGAATGGATCCACAGATACCCAACAATCTAGTCTTTGCAGGCCAAAAGTGCCTGCTGTTGCCTGGAAAGGCTGTGGAAACACTAGCCCCCTTCCTTTCCTATTGGGGAGCTGGGGATGGATCCACCGGTACCAAGCCCAGGATATACAAGTCCAGGTTGTACAAGCTGAAAGTGTCTGCCATTGCCCAGAAAGGTTGAGGAAACACAGTCCCCTCCTATCCTAATTTTGGGGCAGGGATGGAGCTACAGGTGTTGTACTATTCAGTCTGTGTGGGTTGAAAGCACCTGCAGTTACCTGGAGAGGCTGGTACAGGTCCTCCCAGCTTCCTCCCTGCCAGAGTTGCGGCTGGAGCCTAGGCTAGGGCTACAATCTGATCTTAGTGGAAAGAAGCCAGTCCCTAACTTCACTGTGATTTTCAATCAGCCCCTCTTCCCCTCATGCTGGGGGCAGAGTTAAAATGGCAGCTTATGGCCTCTTTCCAATTGGACAAGTTTAAACTTTAGCTGTTCTTAGGATTATACTTTAGCCCGCCGAATTTACTAATCAGTAGCTGAAGTTGGTGTCCAACTGTCTCTTCCTCCCCCATTTTTGGGAAATGGAGCTTCCTACTCCAGCCACAGAATAGCTCCAGCCGGCACTGGCCTCCACAGTGTGGAGTGCTCTATGCAGGAATCTTCTCTGTAGATGGGCAGACTCCTCCTTTCATACTTTCAGGGATATTGCAGGATGTTCTTCTGGTCTCCTGGGGCCCCCAGATACTTAGGTAACTCTGGGTGATTACTAACTATCCTGTAGGATGCACTGACTCCTGGAGCTCCTTACTGTGTGGCCATCTTGCACCACCTCCCATGCCACTCTTTTTGAAAATGTAGAAAGCCTCCCCAAGATGGGAATTTAATATTTTGTTGGGTATTGTGTGGACCTACACCTGCTAAGATTACACCCTATAACAACATGAACACATTTATATTCCAAAGAGACATGTGCCAGGTACACCTTTCCTCACACATCCCCCCACCACTGACAACCTTCACCAGTGACCATCCCCTGCCATAGTTGCCAAAAGAACACTACCACAATTGTATTCTCAAACACAGTCCTCAACTTCTCCAGAATTCCCTGTTCCTTCCTTCAGCCCTACCATCAGTTCCACGAATAGCCCAACCCATGCCCCTAACCACGCTCACACTCACACTCCAGCACTGTCACCTGCAATCATATTGCTGGGCCCACCATCACTCCCATCAATTGCCAGACAATGCCATCCACCTTATCATAGATTTTGCCCAGATTTAGCAGTGGGTCACCACTCTCTACTACCTTTTTATCTTCTGGGTACCCTATCTTCCAGACTCTACCTCTGTAAGTCTGCTAAATATCCTTAGTCCATATCAATGAGATCATGCAATATTTTCCTTTAGTGATTAGTTTACTTGACTCATTTTTTTAAAGATTCATCCATGTTGTCACATGAGTCAATACTTCATTCCTTCTTACAGCTGAGTAATATTCCATCATATGTATAGACCATATTTTGTTTATATATTCATCCATTGATGGACACTTGGGTTGCTTCCAACTTTTGACAATGATGAATAATGCCATGATGAACATTGGTGTGCATATAGCTGTTTGCATCCCTGCTTTCAATTCTTCTGGGTATAGTCCTACTTTGGGGTTGCTGGATCATATGGCAGTTCTATTCTTAGCTTCCTGAGGAACCACCAAGCCATCCTCCACAGTGGCTCCACCATTCTACATTCTACATTCCTAACAGCAGTGGATGAGTGTTTCTGTTCCTCCACATCCTCTCCAACTCTTGTAGTTTTTTTTTTTTTTTAATAACAGCATGTTATTATAGTCTAATAGGTGTAAGATGATATCTCATGTCCTAATAACTAGTGATGTTAAGCATCTTTTATGCGTTTTTTAGCCATTTGTATTTCTTCTTTGGAATAGTGTCTGTTCAAATCTCTTTTTTAAAAATATATTTTTTATTTTTTCTAAAAGATACTTAGATTACATAAAATGTTGCATAAAAAAATATAAGGGATTCCCATATGCCCCACTCCCCACACCTCCCACTTTTCTCCACATTAACAACTTCTTTCATTAGTGTGGTACATTCATGGCAATTGATGAACACATTTTAGAGCATTGCCACTAAGGATGGATTATAGTTTACATTGTAGTTTACGCTCTCTCCCACTCAATTCTGTAGGCTATGGCAGGATATATAATGGCCTGTATCTGTCATTGCAATGTCATTCAGGACAATTCCAAGTCCTGAAAGTGACCTCATATTACACCTCTTTTTCCCTCTCCCTGCCTTCAGCACCTCCAGCGGCCACTGTCTCCACATGAATGATATAATTTCTTCCATTGCTAGAATCACAATAAGTCTATAGTAGAATGCCAGTAAGTCCACTCTAGTCCATATTTTATTCCCCAGTCCTGAGGATTCTGGGATGGTGATGCCCACTCCACCTCTAACTGAGAGAGGACTCTGGGATGGTGATGCCCACTCCACCTCTAACTGAGAGAGGACTTCAATCTCATATGGTTGATAGATGGGACTCTCTTGCTTGCAGTTGTAGACTCTCTCGAATCCTTGGTGTGGTGGTTGTCCATCCTTACCTCCTTGTTAGTTGTCCTGGGTGAGTAGGTGTTGCAAAGCTGCTGAGGCTCAGCGCCCAGCTGGCATATGGACAGCCCAGAGATTCAAGTCTCTTGGGCGTACACCTAACAACTCCAGCACCAACTATACATTCAAATAAAAGGGACAGAAGAGGCATGTATAAAGAAGTCACACCTGAGTCCAACTCTGTAACACTCAGGAGCACAAACTCCAAAGTACAGCCACTGGAAGGGCACCAAACTCCAGAGCTATCTGCCATGACCATAGGACCTGGGTGTTTCCAGAGCCCTCAGGAGCCTTCTATTTGGGGTAGTATCTGCTTTGGCAGTCTATGATATCCTGCTGAGACATGCATAATCGTTACCTCTCTGATGACCTCCTCACTCACTTTGAGGTCTCTTAGCCATATAAACTCATTTGTCTTTACCTTTTCCCCCTTTTATTCAAGGCCTTTTTCCAGTTGCATCATCAGCTGGTGCTGGATAGTAATCCTTTGGTGCCAAGGAGGGTCATCCCTGGGAGTTGTGTCCCATGCTGCGGTAATGCAACAAGGAAGTTCCTAGTAGGTAACTCTTAGGCACCCTACAACACTAGGCTAAGTTGCAATTTCAAGAGCAAAGGCTCATAAGCATAGTCATCAATATCAAGGGCCCATCAATGGACCAACCTTCTTCACTAGTCATTGCACCTATACTTGGGGAATTGTTGCTGTTCCATTGGAGAATGTGGCAGAGCCCCTAGGATGGGGATTCAACAATCCTTTGGCTGTTGTGTGAATCTCTACCCACTGTGGCAATGCCCCATGAATGTTTGAACATATTTGTATACCTTAGATGTATGCCCAGGTGAACTTCCTCCCATGTATCTCCCATCACTGACACCCCACATCAATGATCCTCCCCTGCTACAGTTGTAACCCTTCTTTGATCCAAAACCTCTTCAAAAATGAAGTCAAGAATATCGCCAAATACAATTAATAGCAAAATGAAATAATGATAGATTTAAACATAAGAAATAAAATATATAATAATTTAGAAAAATTAAAATAAAGTAAAAAAAGGAAATTGGGGTATTAAAAATGACAAATTTTTTTAAAAATAAAAAAATGAAAAATAAAAAAAAATTTTTTTTGACATTTTGCCTTTCATCACTATAATATCTGTTATATGTATGTATATATATACACACAGTGGCATTTTCTTCCATCTCTTTCCCAGTGTCTTACTGTTTTTCATTTTCTCTTCAAAGAAGTTTTAGGTCACAGTACAGTCACATACTAGGGGACTCCCATATACCCAACATCCTCCCCCTTATCCCCCTTCCCATATTAATAACCTTTTTACATGTGGATGGTACATTTGTTACAACTGATGTACAAATATTGAAACATAGCTAATAACTATGGTCAATGGTTTACATTATGGTTTACATTTTAGACCTTACACTTTTACAAATTTTTGATGAAATTTAACATGGCCTGTATCCATCATTGCAAGATCATGCAGAACACTTCCATTGTCCCCTAACTATCCCCTCTTCCATCTTTTCTATTCCTCCTTCACTCTTCCCTCGGGGCCCTCGGCGACTGCCAGGCTTCACTCCTTGAATGACAAGATTCATAGATACTTGCAACAATGCTGAGGGCTTGACATATTAGTCTGTCCTCCCCTATTAGGAGGAATTGTCCATGCTCTCAAGAGACACTCTCTGCTCTGTTTGAGAACATATCGGGCCTCCCCAGGATGGGAATCCATCTCCTTCTCACTCATTATGTGGGTCTCCACCCACTGATACAACACACTATGACAAAATGATTCCCCAGTATGGGAGTCCATCTCCTTCCCACTCATTATGTGGGTCTCCACCCACTGATACAACACACTATGACAAAATGATTATTTGCGCATTCTCTAGAAGACTGCCCCAGGTGCGCCCTGTCCCAAATTCTCCCCCATCCAACAACCGAAACCAGTAAGCATTCCTTGTTATATTGCCAAAAGAGCTTTCTCAACATTGTTGTTTCAACCACATACACGCCAATCCTCAGTGTTCATCTGCTACCTCCCCCAACCCTCCACCCAGTTCCATGGACTGTCCAACACATCATCTCCAACCTACCCACCTGTCAAGCTTGTACCGCCCAACCCAGCAATATCACTACACCCCTGTCATGTCCCTTCACTACACAACCACTCACTTCCACTTTATCATAGATTTCATCTGTATGGGCATTGGCTCACAACCTTCTCCTGTTCTTTTTCCTGTAAGCCTATCTTCCAGACCCTAGTTCTCTGAGTCTGCTCAATTTGCTTAATTCATATCAAAGAGGTCATGTAATATTTGTCCTTCAATGCCTGGCTTGCTTCACTCAACATAAGGTCCTCAAGATTCATACATGTTATCTTGTATGTTAGTACTGTATTCCTTCTTACAGCTGAGTAATTTTCCATTGTATGTATACACCACATTTTGTGTATTCACTCATCTGTTGATAGGCATTTGGGTTGATTCCAACTTTTGACAATAGTGAGTAATGCCGCTATGAACATTGGTGTGCATATATCTGTTCATGTCCTTGATTTCAATTCTTCTGGGTATATGTCCAGCAGTGGAATTGCTGGATCATATGGCAGATCTATAGTTAGTTTTTTGAGGAACCACCAAACAATCCTCCACAATGGCCAGACCATTCTACATTCCCACCAGCAGTGGATGAGTTTTTCCATTCCCCCACATCCTCTCCAAAACTTGTAGTACTCTGTTTTTTTAATGGCTGCCAATGTAATGGGTGTTACATGGTATCTCACTGTAGTTTTGATTTGCATTTCCCTAATAGCTAGTGATGTTGAACATCTTTTCATGTGCTTTTTAGCCATTTGAATTTCTTCTTTTTAGAACTGTCTGTTCAAATCATTTGCTCATTTTTTAAGTGAGTTGTTTGTCTTTTTATTTTTGAGATATAGGATTTCTCTATAAATGCTGGATATTAGGTTCCTATCAGATGTATGGTTGCCAAATATTTTCTCCCATTGGGTAGGCTGTCTTTTCACTTTCTTAACAAACAACTTTGAAGTGCAAAAGGTTTTAATTTTGAGAAGGTTCCATTTATCTATTATTTGATTGCTGCTTGGGTTTTGGGTATGAAGTTCATGAAGCCATTTCCTATTACAAGATCCTGCAGATGCATCCGTATATTATCTTCCAAGGTCTTTATGGTCTTGGCTCTCATATTTAGATCTTTAATCCATCTTGACTTGATTTTTGTATAAAGTGTGAGATGCTGTTCCTCTCTTATTCTTTTGGATATGGATTTCCACTTCTCCAAGCACTGTTTGTTGAAGAGGCCATCTCTCCCAGTTGAGTGAGCTTGGTGGTCTTGTTGAATATCAGATGACTGTATTTGCTAGGATCTATATCAGAACTCTCAATGTGGTTCCATTGATCAGTATGTCTCTCCTTGTGCCAATACCATGCAGTTTTGACCACTGTAGCTTTTTAGTATGTTTTCTTTTTTTCTTTTTTCTTTTTTTGCTCTCAGACTTTTTTTTATTATATCCACTTAGTAGGTAAACACCATTCAGCAGATAGTGAAAAGACATAGGCCCCTTAGGAGAGAACAAGTGGTAGGGATAAACTTTCAATGCACTTACTGTATGGTCCCAGTCCAAACCAAACCTGGGACTCACTCTCACTCTCCTGTATTCACTTCTCTCAAAAAGCTTAAGACCTGGAAAATTTTCTCAAAAATATGACAAGTGAGGAAAATCTGAACTAGACTATTCAATTGTCTGCAAACTCCTCAAAACTGATGCTACAAATTGGGATAGTCTATTGAGTAATACGTAATGAAAAAGAGCCAGTCTGTATTTCAAAACTCTCAAATACTGTGCTCAAATTATTACCACTGAAACTGCCTTCGGTTTAAGTTTTATTAGGTGATCCAAGTTGTAATTAGGGCTTCTGTCAGAATGAATTTAAATCACTAAACCCTCCTTCAACTGTACTCAGCTCCCAATTACACAGAATACAAGAGAAACCAGTGGTATTAACACATTTACAAATATGAAATAATAGTTCACCACATTTATGTGAAATAAAACAGCACTTTCATACAATGCCTTTAAATAAATTTTCCCAACAACCTAAACCAGGGTACCATTTTCAGAAAAACAACGCATAGGAATTCTAGCATTCCTCAAAACATCAAAATCTTATCTTTTAACACTAAATTAATTATACAAGAGTTAATGCATTACAACTTAAATTATAAGAGGAAAGAAAACAGCTATTCTTTTCCCATTTCCTTTTTTTCTTACTTTATTTTCATGTTTCTTTTAGCCTCTGATAAATGAAAGGAATGCTTAAAAGTACACAGACCCAGTACATTCATTCTATTATCAATAATTCAGCTTCTTACTAACCACCCCTTGGATTAAGGCAGCCTGGTGTGGCTATACTCGCGGCTATCAATAGAAAGAGCATTCAATGGGAAATCATATTCAAAACATGCAAATAGCTGCTTGGTTAACTTTATTCTTCCATTTGACTGCTGGTTTAAATTTACCAACTGTATTCTTCAAATACAGCTGGATTGTTGTACTTTAAAGGAGATGGGAATAGAGGTCACAACAGACAATTTGGGGGTCAGGGATGTCATATTTTTTATAGGGGCAATTTCATGGGGTATTGTACATTTTGAATGATGGTGAGTAGAAGACAAAGCATTCTCCATATTATTCTAGCATGGACATCCATTTGGCTGGAACACTGCATGCTCTGAAAAACCTGAAACTGCCCCCTAGTGCTAGGACTCTGCCTGCAACCAGAGGGGCCAAAGGCACTGTTCACCTTCCACCCAGGCTTTTGTCTTAGAACAGGAGAAAGAAGGTCTGTGAGCTGGGAACAGCCCCACGGCTGTCAATGCACATCAAGTGATGAGCTTCTTCTCTAGACCAAACACAGGGACCATAAATTAGATTTTTCACTTTCAAGAACTGCTCCAGCCAATTATATATATAGTCCTGTCCTTCTGATATTTCTCCTTAGCCCTCCTGTTCTAAAAGCCTCTGATGTGTTTCCGTAACAATTTCCTCCATTATCTCTGGCTTCAAGATGTCTTTGATCTGATGTGAAAGGGAGGCTTCATAGCAATACAGAATACTGGTATCATACAACATCACCTTCTGTGTTACCAGTGAGACAATGCAGTTCTGAAGCCGGGATATCACCTCTCAATCAGCAAGGGAGACAGGCTCCAGATTGGCAGTGAAACCCCGTGCCTCCTCTTCTTTGTGCTCAGGTGTTGGGTAGATCCAGATGAAGCCGTTGTTATCCAGAATCACTGAGGCACCACATGGCAAGACACGGAAATTAGTCTTCTGACGTTTCATCAAGGAGGGGGAAACCTGAACCAAAACACCTGACCTAGTTTCCCTTATTTTATACTCCTCATGTGCAGAGAAACCGCACGATCAGAGAACACTGCCTGGACCTCAGCAGTGATAAGGTCCCCTTCCTGCAAGAAACCTCTCATTGCAAGCTCATCTTCTGCAGATCTTCTCCTCAGCTCTCCTCCAGGAAGGTTCATGGATGAGAGAAGCAAGACTGAATCCAGCCTGGAGTTCATCTCCACCTTCCACCTCTTCTGTTGAACCTCTGTGATTCTCCCCACTACAATGTCTCCTACTTCACCATTATATCTGGTTTTCAAAGCTTTCACACAGATCAACTTGTTTACTCTCTCCACAGAGCCAGCCACAGATGCTATGAGCTTCTCCTCCCCCATATAAGTTCCATGGCCCCACGTGAATCCCATGTCTGTAGTGATCGTGTCCCCTGGCACCACCAGGTGTTTCTTACTCTCCCAGCCCAGACTCTCACTAAGAGGCTTGTGAGCCATGGGAAGCCTCATCTCCATTGCCATCTTGGTGCCAAGGCTTTAGTATGTTTTGAAGTCAGGTAGTGTGATTCTTCCTATTTCACTTTTTTTTTCCCAATATGTCTTTGGCTATTCGGGGCCTCTTGCCCTTCCAAATAAATTTCATAGTTTTTCCAATTCGGTAAAAAGTACTGTGTTGATTTTTATTGGGATTTCATTAAATCTGTAGATTAGTTTGGGTAGGATAGACAAATGTTAATAATGTTTAGTCTTCCTATCCATGAACAGGGGATATTCTTCCATTTATTTAATTCCTCTTTGATTCCTTTTAACAGTGTTGTGTAGTTTTCTGTGTATAAGTCATTTACATCTTTAAATTTTTTCCAAGATATTTGAATTTTTAAGGTACTATTGTAAATGGTATTCTTTTCTTGATTTCCTCCTCAAGTTGTTCATTATTGGTGTACAGAAATGCTACTGATTTTAATACTTTGGTCTTATAACCTGTGACTTTACTGAACTCATTTATAAGTTCTAGAAGCTTTGTTATAGATTTCTTAGGGCTTTCTTTGGATAGGATCATGTCGCCTGCAAATAGTGAAATTTTTACTTCTTCCTTTCCAATTTGAATGCCTTTCATATCTTTTATTTGCCTCAGTGCTCAAGCAAGTACTTCTAACCCAATGTTAAATAGGAGCGGTGATAGTGGGCATCCTTGTCTTGTTCCTGATCTTAGAGGGAAAGCTTTTAGAGTTTCACCATTGTATATAATGTTAGCTGTGGGTTTTTCATATATACCCTATATCATGTTCAGAAAGTTTCCTTCTATTTCTATCTTTTGCAGTGTTTCTATCAGGAAAGTGTGCTGTATTTTGTCAAATGCTTTTTCTGCAATATAGAGATGATCATGTGATTTTTTTCTTTCAATCTAAGTGTTGTATTACATTGATTGATTTTCTTATGTTGAACCATCCTTGCATACCTGGGTTGAAACCCACTTGATCATGGTGTATAATTTGTTTTATGTTTTGTTGAATACTATTAGCCAGTATTTTGTTAAGGATTTTAGCAACTAAGTACATTAGAAAGATTGGTCTGTAATTTTCCTTTCTTGTGGCATCTTTGTTTGGCTTTAGTATTAGGGTAATGTTGGCATCATTGAATGAGTTAGGTAATGTTCCTCCTACTTCTATTTTTGGAAGAGTTTAAGTAGGATTGGTGTTAGTTCTTTCTTGAATGTTTGGTAGAATTCACCTGTTGTAGCAGTTTGGCATTATTTATGAATTCTAAAAGTAGATATTGGATTATGCTTGTAAACCGGTCTGTTCCCCTGGGTGTGATTAAGTTATGATTAGGGCTTTGATGGGGCCACATCAGTAGGATGTTGAGTCCCCACCCCTTGGTGGGCGAGAACTCAGAGATGAAAGTACATGGCAGAGCAGAGGAGCTAGTTGGAGTTTTGAGTTGGAGCTTTGATGCTGAGTTTTAATGCTGGAGCCCGGGGAAGTAAGCACACAGAGGAGCTTGGTCGTCAGGAAGGAGAGAAGGCCTCAGGAAAAGAGACAGAGCCATTTGCCTGACAGTTCACAGCTGGCCTTGTGGAGAGAGGCAAAGCCTAGAAAACCTCATAGTCTACAGCTGACCTTGTGGAGGAAACAGACAAGCTGAACCTGGAGAGAAACGTAGTGCTGGGAAGAGAGGAACCCAAGAAGCCTGAACCCTGGCAAACGTCGGCAGCTGTCTTGCTCCAACACATGGCCATAGACTTTGGTGAGGGAAGTAACTTA
>JAQZBX010076616.1:0-14405 GCA_029593785.1 Cabassous unicinctus | reverse complement strand
AGACACAGAGTCTGGAAAATAGACTACAAGGAAATAGTATGGGTGTAGTGAGTGGTGATCCAAGGGTAAATCTGAGCTGAACTTATGATAAGGTAGAAAGGGGTGGTTCTTCAGTGGATGGTGTAGTGGTGGTGCAGGGATGTGTGTGGGTTGAAATTACTAGGGTATGAGGATCAACAAGTTTGAGAGAGTATGTTGGGTTATCCAAGCAACTAAGGTGAGGGTTGGAGAAAGGAACAGGTGAACTCTGGAGATGTGGAGATCTGTGGTTGAAAATACAATTTTAGGAATATTTTTTTGGCCAAAATGCAGGGAAGGGTCATGGGTGCAGAGTGTCAAGGATTAGGGGATGCGAGGCATGGATCTATAGAACATGAATGTGTTTATGCTGTCATAGGATGTTAACTCAGTGTTCAGAGACCCAGACAATAAAGAAGAAAATATTAAACTCCAATCTTGGGGAGTCCTGTAATGTTCTCAAAGAGAATGGCAAGATTAACTCAAGTACAAAGGAAGTGTTTAATAAAACATACCAATATACCAAGATGTATTCATTAGCTAAAGGAGTGCTGATGCAAAATATCAGAAATCTGTTCCCTTTTATAAAAAGGTAATTATTTAGGGTAGAAGCTTACAGTCACAAGGCCATGAAGTGTAAGTTACTTCCCTCACCAAAGTCTGTTGAATCATGTTGGAGCAAGATGGCTGCCAATGTCTGCCAGGGTTCAGTCTTCCGAATTTCTCTTGAGGCTCTATGGTCCCAGGTTTTTCAATATCACCTATAGGATATGATAAATCTCATCTCTTTCCTGGGGCTCATTTCTCTCTGTGTTCAGCTCTAGCTAAAGACTATCAGGCTCTTTTTCTTCCTGGAGTTTCTGCCACATCTAATGACGTGCCTCACTTTCTATGCTCTCCTTCTCCATGTATTTACTTCCCAGAAGTCCAGCATCAAAACTCATACTCTTTCTTCTACTCTGTGGTTTTTTTCTGTGAGTCCCCACCCAATAAAGTGTTAGGGCCTCAATACCTTAATGACATGGCAGAGTGGGCATCACCATTCCAGAATCCTCAATATTGGGGAATGAACTATGGACTAAAGTAGACTTACTTCTATTGTATTACAGACTTATTATTATTCTAGCAATGTAAGAATGTTTATTGTTGATGTGGCAGTAGTGGCCAACAGAGGTTCTGAGGGGAGGGAGAGGGAAAAAAAGTTGTTATATGCGGGCATTTTTTTTTTTTACTTTGGTTTCATCCTGAATGATATTGCAATGATGGATATAGGCCATTATATATTCTGTCATAATTACAATTTTTTTCTGGACAGAGTAAACTATAATGTAAACTATAATCCATTCTTAGAGGTAATCCTCCATTATGTGTTCATCAATTGTAACAAATGTACCACACTAATGAAGGATATTGTTATTATGGGAAAGTGTGGGATGGGTAGGGAGGAAAGCATAAGGGAATCCCCTATATTTTTATGTAACATTTATGTTATCTAAAATATTAAAAAATTATAAAAAGCTTAATATGCAAAAACAGTAGTGCTTCTGAGGAGGAAATTGGGAAAAATATCTCTTTAACAATAGTGACAAAAAATCAAATATTTAAGAATAAACTAAAGATTTAAAGAATCAATATTCAAAAAACAACATACAATATGCTTGTAAATCATATTCAAAAACACATTAAAGTATTATGCACCATGATCAAGTAGGTTTTATCCCAGGTATGGAGAGCTGGTTCACATGGGAAAATCAGTCAAAGTGAACACACCACATTAATACATCAAATAAGGAAAATCACATGAACTTCTTCATGCAGAAAAGACATTCGACAAATTCCACCATTCTCTCTTGATAAAAATAATTAGTATACTAGAAATAGAACAAAACTTTCTCAACATGAGATAGGGAATATACTCTCACACAAACAAAACCCTGATAAAATTATTCTCAAATGTGAAAGAATGAGAGATTTCCCACTGAGATCACGAAAAAACTCAGGACACCCACTGTTACCACTGTTATTAAATATTGTGCTAGAAGAGAGAAGGGTAGGTTGCGAGCCATCACCCATATGGGAATAATCTATGGTAAAATGAAAGAGTATAGTTACATATTGAAGGATAGGAGAGGTGGGTAGAGATTTTACTGGGTTTGGTAGTGCAGGGTTTACAGGTGGGTAGAATAGGAAGGGCAGGTTAGAATACCCAGGGCATGTAACTCTGAATCTTGTCATCCCATGAGCCAAGACAGGGAAGAGTCAAATGCCACAGGGGGTGGGTAGGAAGGTACAGAAAAGATCAAATGGGGTATTTAGTGGTCATGGGAAATATTCTTCATTACCTTACAGTAATGGACACAGGACATGGTAAATATCATCAAAAATTATTAAACTATACAGTCTTAATTGTAAAGCATACTGTAAACCATTGACAATTTTTAGTTGCTATATCTTATTATCTGTATAACAGTTATCACAATGCTAACATGCATTAAAAAAAGGTTTTAATATGGGTTGGGGAAGGTGGAAGGAGGTTGTGTAGGTGGGAGTCTCTAGTATTCCATGTGTGACTTTGCTGTGACCTAAAAATAATTTGAAATTTACATGAAAATTTGGGAGACACTGGGGAATGAGAGGGGAAGGTGTCATGGTACACTGTACATCTGATAATACAGGGGAAAAGGAAAAAAGAATAATTGCTTTTTAAAAAAAATAAATTTTTGTTTTTTTTTCCCCATTTTTTTGAATGTCCCAATCCACTAATTATATTTTATTTTTAGTTTAGTTTCTTTTTTCTTCTTCTGAGTTTCCTTTTATTTATCTCTTGCATTTAAGCTTATGATTATTACTTCTTTTTCATATTAATTGTACTTTTTTATTATATGGGCTTCATGTTCAAGGAAGGTTTAGATCACAGAAGGGTTACAAGGTGGGCTGCAGTGCATCATTGGTGGGGGTTGTCTAGAATGGGGGATTCATGGGAGTAAGTCCATCTGAATATACATGAAAGATATATAAAATTGTTCAAATGATCAAGGGATGGGCATGGGCACGGTGGGTAGACAATTACTCAATAAATGAGAGAATCTGAATTCCCAGCCTGGAGAGCTATGCTACATTCTCCAAGGGAGCAGCAACAGTCCCCTGAGTGCAGAGGCTGTGTCTGGCCAAAGAGGATGGCCCACTGATGGGTTCTTGCTATTGAGGACTAGCCTTATGAGTATTTACCCTTCTTCTAATTGAAACTTAGCCTACTGTTATGAGGTGCCTAAGGGTTGCCACCTGAGAGTCTTCTTGTTGCTCAAATGTGGCTTCTCTCTAAGCCAAACTCAGCATATGAATGCATTACCTTCCCCCCAACATGGGACATGACTGCTGTGGATGAGCCTCCCTGGCAATGATGGATTAATTCCAAGTGCCAATGGGCAACATGATTGGAAAAAGACCTTGAATAAAAAGGGGGAAAGGTAAAGAGAAATGAGCTCATGTGGCTAAGAGACTTCAAAGAGAGTTGGGAGTTCATCCCAGTGGTAATGCTTACGCACACTTCAGTAGGATCTCATAGAACACCAAAGTGGATATCTCCCCACACAGAGGGACCCCTGAAGGCTCTGGAGACACCCAGGTCCTATATAAGTGGGAATAGTCCCAGAGATTGATGTCTAATTAGTGGGCTCTTCATTGGAATCTGTACTCATGAGAGTGAAAGAGTTGGACTCAAATAAGTCCTCCCTGCACATGGTCCATCAGTACCTTCTATTCAAACCTATATGTGGTACTCGAATTGTTAGGTGTACTTCCAGAGACTGAAGCCTCTGGCCAACCTATGTGACAGCTGTGCCTGGAATCTTGTTGGAACTGCAACTCCTACCCTACAGCTCAATGGACTCACCCAAGTGGCCTTGCAAGGAGACGACAATGGGCAACAGTCATCCCAGGGAATGGAAAGGCCCTGCAGTTACAGGCAGGATAAACCCATCCACCGTGTATACTGAATATAAGCCCTCTCTCACATGGAGATGGAGTGGGCATCACCATCCCAGTCCCTTCAGGATTGGGGGAGGTGCTGTGGACTAGAGTGGACTTGGTGGTGTCCTGTTGTAGACATTGTGATTCAAGCAATGGAAGAAATTGTAAAAGTGAGATGGAGCCAGTGGCCACTGAACATTTTTAAGGCAGGAAGAGGAGGAGCAGTTGAAATACAGGGATTTTTTGGGACTTGGGGGTTGTCCTGAGTGGTGTTGTGATGGATGTAGGCCATTTTCCATCAGCATATACCATGCAGAACCATGTGGGAGAGAGGTTGGTCTATGATGTGAACTGTGGTCCATGCTGGGTGGCAAGGCCCCAGGAAGTGTATATCCATTGCAGGTGCTGTGCAACTCTGATGAAGGATGCTGGTGTGGGATGTTGTTGGAGGTGTGGGAGGTGAGGAACATGGGAATCCCTGTAATTTCTGAGTAATATTTAGGTAATCTTAGCACCTTTAAATTACGCACACACACATACACACTTTTATATATATATATATATGTATATATATAATAACATTTATGTAAACAAATACACATATATGCATATGTATTTATATATCATTTTACAAATATTTGAATGTATTGTGAAAAATTTGATTTTTATCCATAATAGAAAAAATGTAGAACCAAAAAACACCCCCCAAAAAAACAAAATAAAAAAACAACAACAATAAATTGCTGAAAAAAAAAGTCTTAAATAAATGGAAGCAAATTCAATGCTCACAGGTTAGAAAACTAAATATTTTGAAGATGTCGTTTTTCCAAAATTGATTAATAGGTTTAATGTAATTCCAATCAAAATTACAGTAGCTTAATTTGCACATATATAAAATACAATTATCAAATTTATTTGGAAAGTTAAGGGGCCCTCAATAGCAAGAAGTATCATGAGAAAGAATAGCAAAGTAGGAGAACTCTAACTTCCTCTTTATAAAGCATATTACAAAGCTACATTGGTAAAAAGAGCATGTTGCTTGCCTAAAGATAGATATTTTGAACAATGACATCAAATTGAGAGTTCAGAAATAGTTCGTCACATCTAATATCAATTGATTTTTGACAAGTCATCCAAATCCACTCAACTTTGACAGTACAGTCACTTCAATAAATGTTGCTCAGATATCTGGATATCCATACCCAAAAGAAAAAAAAAAGATGACACATATCTCACAACTCATATAAAAATTAACTAAAAATCAGTCAACAATTTAAATATAAACTTAGAACCATAAAACCCCTAGAAGAAAATGTAGGGAAAGATCTTCAAGATATTATGGCAAGAGGTGGCTTTTTAGTCCTTACAACTGAAGCATGAGAAGTTAAAGAAAAAAATACACAATGGGACCACCCCCCCAAAAAATTTTTTTTCAAAGCACTTTGTCAAGAAGTTGTAAAGGAATTCTAATCAATGGAAGAAATATTTGGAAACCATATATCCAAAAAGGTTTAAAATGCATCATATATTATGAATATAGATCATATATTGTGATGATAACAAGATAAACCACAGAACTAAAATATGGGCGAATGATTTGAAAAGGCATTTTTCAAAGAAGAAATACAAATGGCTAAAACCACACAATAACATGTTCAACCTATCCTTTTGCTTAGAGTTTTGCTGCCCCAGGGTACGGGGGGGGGGAGCACATCCCTCAAGTGTTAGGGATGGTAAGGTCAACACCCTATATATCTGAGAGTGGCGGGCCTGACCCCTATGGTTTATGGAAGGCCAGGTCACCAACTCATTGCTTTCAGAGGGTTGGGACTGTATGCCAGAGTTTAAGGAGGATATTATCTTCACCTCACTGTACTAGAGGGGTTAAGACTAGACAACAGAGATGGGGAAATGTGTGGCCATCATGTCAATGCGCTTGCAAGGTGAGATCTGGAGCTCGGTTGCCATTCAGATGCTTATTGAAGGTCAAACCAAGAAAATGGTCATTGGAAAAGCCTGTGGAAAAGGTGAGTCCCCATGAGTGCCCAGAGAGAAGAAACCATCAACTTAAGAATGATTCCTAGTCTCTGAAATTAATGAAATATACCCAGCAGGTTTACAGAACTCTAGGGGACCTATGACTCATGTTTCTCTCCCAATTTCTCCTTATGGTAATGCAAATGTGTATCCTCTGTCTGTCCCTTTATATATTGGAAGCAGATAAATGATTCTGTAAGTTTCAGAGTCCTACTGACAGATTGGAATTTGCCTCAAGACAAACTGTATTTCTTTAAACTAATTGTGATATGATTTTCTTCTTAGCATTGTTACTGAAATAAGGTTTTCAGAATACTGTAATGACTTTTGGAATTCAGAGGTTGGAGTTTAGGAGTTTGGTATTGTTTGTGAATACCAAAAATAGATATTGGAATTTGTTTGTAAACTTTTCTTTTCCTCTGGGCATATTAGATTGTATTAGATTCAGTGGTTTCACTTTTACCTGATTAAATTATGATTAAGGCTTTGATTGGGCCACATCAATAGAACATTGACCAAAGGGGCTTAAACTCACAGAGAAAATGCCATGGCAGAAGAGAGAGATAAAGTTTTGATCTGGAGTCCTGGGAATTAAATACACAAAGCAAAAATGTGAGGAAAGAGAGAAGGCTCCATTAGATGCATCAGAGGCCCGAGGAAAAGAATGAGCCTGATTGTCTACAGCTGACCTTGAGAAGGGAGCAGAGCAACTGAGCCTGGAAAGAAATGAGCCCTGTGGAGAGATACAAGTCTTATGCTAGCCTAGAGCTAAAAAATGAAGGAGTTGGGACCATGGAAACTTATGTGTAAGAGGAAGTTTGAACCCTTACAGAGGCCAGCAGCCATCTTGCTCCAAAACATGTCATCAGACTTTGGTGAAGGAAATAACTTATGCTTTATGGTCTTGTAAATGTAAGCTTCTACATCATATAAATACCCTTTATAAAAGCCAGCAGATTACTGGTACTTTGCATCAGCACCCCTTTGGCTGACTAATACAGTACAGCAATGGCTTATGGCTATGAATCAGAGCTCTCCATTGAAAGAGGCAGGATAGGCAGATTTTTAACCACTTGTGTTTCAATATTTGATCAACAATAAAGAATAGAAATTGATGAATGCACAGCTATGTGACTACACCAAATAGTATTGAACATACCCTTTGGATGGATGGTATCCTTTATTAATATGTATTGATAAAGCTGATTTGTTTTAAAAAGAAAATAAAATAGAGATTTGAACATAAAAGAGACAAAGAACTGGACAGTAGACTAAACACCTAGATTGTAACTTGCTTGCCCTTAAACAAAAGAGTGAAGTGAGGGTGCTAATTTTCAATCAGGGTTCAGGAAGGTTCCATATAAGATGTGAAATTTGAAGAGGCACCTTAAGGAAGAGAAAGCAGTAGCCCTGAATATTTGAGAAAATCTGTGCCCAGCAGAGAGAATACCCAGGGCAAAGACCCTAAAAATATGACTGTTTCTGGTGTTCAGGGTGAAAAGGGGGTCAGTGTGGCAGGGAAAGGAGTAAGACAGCTGTGCAGTGAGATGGTTTCAGAGGAGGTTTATTAACAAGGTGGCCTCACTGCTGCTGAAACTCAAAACTCATGGAGTCCTTTATCCATGTTCTGTATCTCTGAAACTTCATTAATTGGTTGCAAAGCTATCCCACCAAATGGAAAATAACTATTCTTATTGCCATTTTCAGGATTGTGTCCAGACTCTATTATAGAAGACACATATTAGAATATATGAGCTCAGATACCCCTGCTCTGAGGCCTACTCACAATCCATCAAACCCACATTACCACACACAAACACAGAATGCACACTTTGGCATCTTAGGGCCAAGTTAACATCATGCTCTTCTCACAATCAGCCACACTGATTATCCCAGGAGTAAATACAATCCAAGCTGACAACATCATGTTTCTATTCCCCAACTACTTAAAAATGGCGCTCTGAAATTCCAGCTGACAAACCTCCCTTGCACATGCAAACATGGAGCTCCCTTTTTATTGTAATCACCCTCTGACTTGTATTTAAAGAAACATAAATATCTCCTCCATAATAAGGTAACAAGGAATTAAAAGGAGGTAATGTAAAATGAAACATATAAACTCATGTATTCCCTGAGAGACTGCTATGAAGAAAACTTTCCTTGATTCTGACAACATTTTAAGTTCAGTTATATTCCCTAGGAGCCCAGAAAAAGATCTAAAAGCAATTCATCCAAAGGACAAAGGCAGTGATTTCTTTTTAAAGTGACAAGATACTAGGTACATTGAACATCCAAGAGTAAAATGACCAATGGGAATAAGCAAACATTTCACAACTGAAAATATATAGCAAGTACAAAAAGTGTTGGGAATTTTCATATGAAGTATTGTTGTCTTTTTAAATTATATTAATTGCAAAATTTCTGGAATCAGATATACCTGATTTTATATCTCAGGTGTGCCATATATTAGTTGATAAATTTTGAACTTTAAAACTTTTACCTGCGTAGTAGGCATTATGGCATCCATCCTCTGAAAACACCTAAAAGACTTAATATTCATAAAAACCTCAGCATCACTCCATCCTGTTAGTGAAGAATTGCTTAAAAGTGGTGATGAGAAGAGGAACATTTTTCTTGTGACTCTCAAATATCACCTTCTTTTGCATCTCTCAGACTGTATTCACAGCCCTATTTCAGTTCTTAGGCTCCCTCCTAGTAAATGCAGACTGGAATCTGCTCTAGATTATGAAAAGAATAAAGGCAACTTGTGGTCCAATGGAAAGAAAAAATGCCTTCCAAATGATGGCAGAAAGGGATGGGTTGTGAGCAGGCCTCAGAGCAGGGGTATCTGAGCTCATATATTCTAATATGTGTCTCCTATAATACAGAGTCTGGACACAATCAATCTAACCACAAAAGGATAAAAGACACAATAAGGAAATTCAATGTGAAAGAAAGGTAGCAAGAAGTATAAAACATGATATATTAAATAGATGGAAGGAGACATTTCTAAGTTTGAAAAACAATGGAGTGAACATAATATGTAATGATGTTAGATACTCATACATTCCTCCAAATACATCTATACAGACATAGATGAACTAAACGGCAATGGATGAAGTTGAAGTAAAAAACCTGCAGGTCTTTGTTTGAAAGATTATTTTAAAAAAAGAAGAAGGAAAATTTACACTAGTATACAAAAGCAATGGTAAAGTAAATAGCCAATGAACAACATATTTAACTTCCCCTATAAAAGAATAATTGCCAAGGTACAGGTGGATGAGGCTACCACACAGCTTCTCCATCCCCATGATGGAAGCTGGTGCAAGGCTATGCCCAGAACACTAAAGCCTCTTAAACTGGAAAATGCATCGTTACTACCATCCTCCAGAGCCAGCATTCATGTCTCTCCATAAACTTGGCTTTGTCAGAACCATAAATGCCTCACATCCCTGAAGAGGCAGGAGCTCCCACTTTTTAAAAAATGTGAGTATGTCTCTGGTCCTGAGGAAAGCTTGCAATCCTTGAAGGAAGTGATGCTGTGTGATTTTTGAATAATTTTGCAGTAAAGACCTGGAATTTCTAAATAGAAATATTGCCAAGTAAAAGTTGTAGTATGTCTGTTCGCTGTTGTATAAATATATTTTTAAATAAAAATAGGCCTTTTTAATGGCACTATCCAATGTGACAGTATATGTCTCATGAAATGCTTTTCAAGGGAAATGTCTACCTTCATTTGATTGGATATTTCCCATCAATAAAAATACTTGATAAAATATACTTCCTCTAAACTGTAAAATTAAAACAATGCCTCCGTTTACTGTACATACTGCCAATGCTAATCCCCATTTGCCTAGTCCCATTTAATGGCAAGCTCCTTGTATAGATATTCAGCTGTTCCTGGAACTGTTTTATGCCTGCCTTTCCCTCTTCTAAATCTTCCATTGCCATGTCTTAATCACCCACAATGTGTCCTGTTTTGCTGACTCAAATGGACACCTCCTTTTTAGTATAATTTTGAAAAAAATCATTAACTGATCATGGATCTCTCAGCTCTGGGCTAGGCTTGATTGGCCCTAGATGAGCTCAAGTAAAAGCTCTTGGCTTCCATCAATCCTGGCTCTTTCCTGCAGGATCTACTGGGCTTTCCTACTCACCTGGATGGAATCTGTAAGAAGGTCTTTATACAGAAGTCTGAATTCCTGCCTGTGTGGTTGGTGATGGAGAATTAAGCTGTATCCTCACAAAAGACAGCAGGAGAGAGTAAAGCATCAGTCCCAAAACCAGATGTAGGACCCCCAAAAAATAAACACGTGCTGTCTAGCCAAGGATACACAAGATAATGGACAACAGCAAGGAGATATTCACATATCTGCTCATTAGGCACCTCTCCCTCTTGTTGCTCCAACCCCTGAGCAATCATTTCCCTGTCGGACACTGGTCTGGACAGAATGAAAGTTTTTCTTACTGATTCTCTGTTCTTCAAAGACCCGGTTATGAGTCAGGGGAATCCAGGTATTTTTATTCCTGTCTTCTATACTTTTAACCTGTTAGCAATTTACCCCATCCATTGGCTTAAAATTTACTCCAAAAGTTAACAGCGAGTGACCCAAGTGCACAAGGTCTCTGGATTTTCCAGTGCGCTGACTTGGGATGTGTATACAGTTCTAAGAATTCTTATCAGAAAATTGCTATTCTTCACTTCAAATAACTGGAGATCTGTGTTCATTTGACAGAAAACCATGGATGTTGAAAACCTTTAGTTGATAATAATATTCCAAAGCAATTAGGAATATTATGTTTAAAACAACAATTAAGACCTGTAATTTAGTCCCTCACCTATAAAATGATTGCTGATTATAAGGTGTACATTATAGTGAATGTCTCAATTCACTATATTTTACCTTATATATTATACTGAATGCATCAATTAATTACCTCCTTATTCTTAAAGGATGCTCAACTAATTTAGTTAGTTAAGAGATAGAGCATAATTTACTTCATAAAGAATGAAAAAAAAGTATTTATATATTTTAATTTTTTATTATACAAACATAAATACAACCCAATTTGCATTTTATAATTTACTGGTAAATATGCATTCACAATATTGTCCTATCATCAGCATTCATTGCTTAAAGTTTACAACAACTCAAACAGAAAATCTGAAAGTTTTTTAGATATTATATTTTATTGAAATGAACTTTCAAAATTTTGTCAATGTTGATGTATATTATTTATCACTAAAATCTTTAAGAAATCCAAAAAGCTGTATTAAAAGTGGTTACTTTTTTTTTTATTGAATCTTCTGAAACATGTCAGTTTGAATTAGCCTTCAGATTTTCAGGCCAAAAACATATGCAAATAAGAGTATGCCAAATAAATTTTCACATATTTATGATATATGTTTGCAGTTATGACAAATACATTCAACTTTCAGATACTGAAAAAATACCGTAAGTAAATAAAAATGATGGGCCAAGTTACTTCTTAGTAAAAGATATATCACATCAGTCAGTTTTTACACCAAATTCTTAAAAACATTCAAAAAATATTCATGTCTTCTAATTGCCAGTGTATTCATGTAGAAAAAGACACAACAGAAATTTAAAAATCTCAAATTATTCCATTTTTTTGAAATAAGAGATTTTTGCTGTTACTTGGAAAATATGCCTCCCTGTTCATCTCAAATTTCCTTTAAACACTCACATAAAATTCTGTTACTTTTCTGAATAGACATGTTTCACACAGCAGTTTTCAATTAATGTTGAAAAAATACTTGATAATTTTAATCACAATTGATGACTGATTAGTGGATCAACAATTTATTCAGTAATATAGAAGGCATATGAACCTATGCAAGGAATGATCTGATATTTTCTGTGTAATTCTACCCATTAATAATACTTATGCCAAGAATCTGATATATGGTTCATTCAGTTGTAGTACATTTCCTAGTGATTTGATAAACAAAAATATATTTAAAAAATGTCAAGATTTTTTTCTTTTCTTTTCTTTTCTTTTCTTTCTTTCTTTTTCTTTCTTTCTTCCCCTTCTTTCCTTCCTTCCTTCCTTCCTTCCTTTGCTTTCTTTATCTTTTTTCAAAAGAGCAACTCAATGATTTGGTGGTTGGTTTGTACAATACAGAGTGCCTAAAGGGAGAAATACCAAATGGCACTTAAAACCAATGCCAGTACTCATCTGATATGGTTACAACTAAGGATATTAATAATTTTTGTGTAATTTATCACTTTTTTTAGAATGTAAATCAAAGCCATTAACTTGAACTTTAGGTATATATACAATAATTACGAAACTTTACACAAAATACTTTTCATAAGTACCATTACACTTTAAAATATTGTAACCTGGGTAACTGTGACAATTTATATCTTGCCTTAAAACAAGAAAAGAACATTCAACTAGCGAGGTTTATACTGATAGTAAATCTCTTGAAGTTAACAATGACTTCCTCTCCTATTTTACTTAACTCAGGCTATACAATGTCCTCAGAGGGTTCGTTATGTGAAAAATGTCAGACACAGCTTAAGAACTTCCTTTGAAAGAAACTAACAAGAAAGCAAGATAGAAAGTCAGACTACATCTTTGTTTTTAAGTAAGTGGTCTTAATTTTTCTTATTTTAGAAAAATGTTAATCTATTTGTTATAAATACATCTAAATCATTCATTTGTGCAGCTTTCAGGTAAAGTCCAGCACTTCATTTATACAAAGTCTATGAGAAGAGGTCAGTAGAGATCATCTAATCTTTAATTGTGACATCATCCATTCAAGTCCATGACACAATCTCTTGCCAGTAAGAGCTCAGCATGCCTGGATATGCCATTAGTGATATTTAGTAGAAGTTAGTTTCAAAACATTGGAGATTACTGCTACAGTCATTCATTCTTTAACATCTTGTTTATAGCAAAAATCACCCGAACAGGTTTTCTTAAGTCCCATGCACTAACAATTTAAACATTTCTTTTCTAGTTATAGAAATCTTTTCTCTGCACTGTCAACAACAACTATTAGAAACTCAGTGTTATTATACTGAGTGCTCCAGGAAGAATAAAGAGGTTCTTGGTCACCGATATACCTCATTAGAAAATTGTTTTATTAACAACTATGCCTTCTATATTATTTCCTATTGTAGGGGAAGTATGTACAATTTCATTCATAGAAAATTCTTAATTATGGTACTTTTCCCAGATCTATCTTGCCCAAAAATGTGAACTTTCTGCTTCTGATGATTGAACAGTCTCCAAATCCTGGTGAAAAGAAGTCCCATTCTCAGGCAGAAAAACCCACTCCAGCTACCGGGGTACTTGGCTTTCCCTGGTTCAGGCTAAGGGGGAGGAGAGGGACACCCCAAAACCTCCACTTCTCATGGAAAACCTCCTGCCTCATGCCCCTTGGGCAGCTGCAGTGGCAGCTACTACATAGGTGGTGAGCAAATCTGAAACTTTTAAGCAAGAATTTTCTATTCCCATTTCCTCAATCTCTTGGGAACCTGTAAGCTACTTTTTTCTCTATGAATTTTCTTCCTCTAAGTATTTCACATGAGCAAGATCATACAACATTTTTCTTTTGTATCTGTATCGATTCAGCCAGCATGAGGTATTCAAAGTTTATCCGTGTAAGAGCATGTATCAAATCTTCATTCCTTTTTTTCCAAGGAATTTTATTGAGATGAAATTCACATGACATAAAAGTAACCATTTAAAAGTGAGCAGTTCAGTGGCATTTAGTATATTCCCAATGAGGTGCAACCACCACCTCTATCTAGTTTCAAAACATTTTCGTCATCGAAAAAGGAAACCCCAGACCCTTTAAGCATTCATTTCCCATTCCCTTCTCTCCCCAGACCCTGACAACCACAAATCTGCATGCCGTCTACATGGTTCTTTCAATTCTGTATATTTCATATAAATAGATTCATTAATATTTAACCCTATCTGCCTGACTTCCTTCACTTAGCATAAAGTACATAAGGTTCATCAACTTTCTAGCATGTATCAGTACTCAATCCCTAATGACTAACAATGTTGAGCATCTTTTCATGTGCTTTTTGCTCATTTGTCTATCTTTGGAGAAATATTTGAGTCCTTTGCCCATTTTGAAATTGTATTGTTTGCCTTTTGTTGTTGAATTGTAAGGGTTCTGTGTTTATTCTTGATATCAAAACTTTACCAGTTACATGATTTCCAAATATTTTCTTCCATTATGTAGGTTGACTTTTCAAATTTTTTTTAAATAAAGAAGTTGTAGATAAACAGGAAATCATGCAGAAAATAGAGTTCCCACATATTGGGTATATTATTAACACCTTGCATTAGCATGGCACATTTGTTACACTTTATGATTTTTAGCAGCATTATTA